>CAAKHD010012020.1:92383-123535 GCA_901007705.1 Fistularia tabacaria
TTATATTAAGAAAAAAAAATAAAAAAGAAAAAAAAAATAAAAAAGAGAAAGGAGAGGGGGGGGGGGGGGGGGGGGGGGGGGGGGGGTAAGGGGGGTGGAAGGGGGGGGGGGACTTATAACCACGACGGTGAAAAACTGCACGCCCTGCCTGCCTGCCTGGAAGCTCTTGCAACAGATACACAACTCGCCATATGTATCTAATTGGCAGGCGAACCAACTCTTCCCAGACACAGAACTTTCATCTGCACTTTTTGAACTTACATAATCCTGTCTGGGCATATATATTCCCTTTCTTGGGATAGGAGAGAATGAGAGAGTGAGAGAGAGAGAGAGAGAGAGAGAGAGAGAGAGAGAGAGAGAGAGAGAGAGAGAGAAAGAAAGCAAATTTGCCCGTTTTCACTTTCCCCCCTCCGTGCACTAAAAACCCCACGTTATTCTGCAAGAGCAAATGTACTGAATGTGTTCGATGTGTTTTAATGTGTGTGTGTCTGCGATAATCGAGGCAGCCTGAGAATATTGGTTTGACATGCACAAGCACTATCGTTAAAAAGCAGCTGCGCTCGAAAAAAAACGGAATCTAAAGCTGCCATGATATAACATCCTCTCTCTCTCTCTCTCTCGCACACACACACACATACAGGCATACACACACGGCGCACACACATGCACACGCTGATCTGTTTAGGTGAGTCACCACTTCTTAAAGCAGCAGTGGGTGGCTATGGCAGCAGCTTTAAATAGACAGCATACAGAACAGTGTCTATCTTTGGAGTAACAGAATCTAACAGAGAGAGCGAGGAGCAGAAAAAGACGGGGAACACAGCGGAAGGAGAGAGAAGCCGAGAGTTTATTCGAGTTGTGCTGAGTGTGTCGTGCTGAGCTGGAGGGCTACGAATCATCTCACATCCGTCATGGAGGCTGGTTGCGGGGTCAAACGCAGTACTGTGGCGAATGGCCCTGTTATCACACGGCTTTAGATTCGCTGCAGTGCCTTTTGTCAAAGGCAGCAAAACAGAGCTGGAAGACAACCAAAAATAGAGACACCCAATTAGAACTGCTCCCAAAGCTTTGATGAAATTAGCAGTTAAAAGGGGGCTTGCGTAACCCACCCTCTCAGACAACGACAAAATGTGCAGACAGCATATGCAATGCTTGTCCTATTTACTGGAAATGAGTGCTGGGTCAATTTTCTGGTGCTTTAAAAAATTATTACATAAACAAACTCAAGAAGGTAACTTCCTTTTTTTGCGAGATATATTTTTGCCCACTATTAAGCCTGCTCCCTTGAGAAATTAGAGGCTGCAGATATGCATGGTGCTGCGTATCCCCAGCATCAGCAACTTGCCTGCCTGTAGGCCTACGGCAGTGCTATCCGAGGAGGGCGCTGCAGAAAAGTGGCTATTTTACATAGTACACCTTTCTCAGGGCCTCCTTTCGTCAAATACCGCCAGGCACTCAACTCGGCCAAGATTCAACTCTCATTCATTTACATGTTCAGCTCAAATGCAAAAACACAGAGATTGTTTTTTTTTGATCATTTACATCCTACGAATTTTCAAAATGATTACAATGGAGTTTTGATAGGTATATCAAAAAAAAAAAAAATTGAAAATGAATATGACTACTGAATTACTGGATATCACAGAAATTGATGAATAATTCACAGACTGCTGTTGAATAATCAAATACGTATATACTTTCGATATATTTATTTATTTTTTTAATTAGAAAAATAAAGAAGAAGAAAAAAAACTAAAGAATACATTTTCAAAAGTTCCCGAGTTCACTAAATCTCCCACTTGATGGGAAATGTACATAGAATGATAACTGTGCGTGCTATTTGTAGCCAGTGGTACGCATGCAAAACTGAACCTCAACCTGTACCATTAATTTAATCCAAAACTGTCCAGCCATGCTGGTGAGTGAGCGGGGATGGCAGACCCGCTGCCATGAACTGATTTTATCTTGCAACTTTTGAAAGAAATACTTCGAACCATAACAATATGATATCTTATTCCTAAAATCATCAGAACCACGCATTGGTAGGGATGGTAATAAAGGAGAATTACGGCCAGCAATAGGCCCTCTAATAGGGAACGACGCTGCTGAGAGAAAGAGAGAGCAGACTTTGGTAAGGCCATATTTAATGGCTATTCGGCCTTTAAATCACATTATATCTGCGCTGCCAAAATATCTGACAGATCTCTGAAAATAATTCAACTAGCACAACAAATACCGGTGATTCAGGAAGGATTTGACGAGTTAAAATAGTGTGGTTTCCACCTAAATGTGCCCCCTAAAAGATCAGAATTTCCTGCCTTTTGTTGCTCTTCGGAGCCAGATGGACAAATTGTTTCCATCCTTCATTCATTCAGAAGGATTTGAGCAGAAATCACACAACTGTCAAAATTGAGATCCAATGCTCTTTTTATTTCCAAAGTTCAAACTTGCCACTTGTGTTGCACATAAATGTTCCCCGCCTATTTAATGTCTTACAAGATAGCGGCACCCTTTCCAAATGATAAAATATCCGAATGGTTCTCAACACTGGATGAATCTATTTGAAAGTCCAGGTTTACTTACAACAAAGGTAAAAAAAAAACCTACTTGCTTTTGGAAAAAAAAGCACCTTAACTGTTTCTTTTATAAATTAAATGAATCCCCATACTCTATATGAATGTACAATATACAACAACTGCATTTCCAACAGACCCCGAATGCAACCTCCGCTACGACAGATAATTGAGGGAAAATGAAGTCCGACTCCGAGGTGTCAAAGAATGAGTTGAGGGCCGGCAGGGGCCCGAGCTCCAGGTCCAGCCTGGAAGAAAGAGGAACTTAAGGTTCGTCCCGGTGTGGAAAGCAGGCCGGAGCTTAGTAAATCCCAAGGACAAGAAGAAACTCATAATGACCATGACAGCGTGGTCACAGTTTAAGTGGGCCACCTGCCATGCAGGCCATTAACTTCCTCATCAGGAGCAATTAGGGGTTTGATGTCTTGACCTGGGACACTTTGCTATGATCTACAGGGAACAACCCGACCAACCAGCCCTTCCATCAGCGCACGGCCCGGCTGCTTTCAGGTAGAGTTACAAAGTCCCGAAAGTATAGAACACATGCCAAAAAGCCATCATGTCATTTTTCTCCTCACCACATAGGAAACGCAAACAAAACGGAATATGGCCGCTGCAGTCAAAACACTGGCAGGGAGTCGGCCGGGCAGCTGCCAAACTCACACAAGCACACCTGTCACAGAGGCAGGTGACTTGGAAAAACCCAGAGGCTGTGAGCGCATTAAATGGCCCATATTGAAACAAATGCGGGTTGTTTGAAAATCCTCCAATGATTCAGCTCGAATGTCTGAGTCAGCATATTTTTGAGGGTGACTATCATTCACGATGGTGCAACTTCAAAATACGGTAAACGCTTGCTTATCGATTTATTACTTATAAATTGATCATTCATTCTGAGCGCTCGCAGTCTCTAAGAAAATATTCTGCAGTTCTTTGTTCATGTCAGATGTAATCACCGACACAGGCCTGTTTTAATGAAAATCAGTCCCGAAAAACATCATGAGGTTTTTACGCAATTCAGATGTTAGGCGAAAAATCACGCCAGCCTCCTTTCCGAGAAAAGCCGAACCTTTGTGAGGTTCGGACAGAAATTGAAAGAGTTCATCGGTCGATGAAAAACAACTCATGCGGAGAGAGAGAGAAAGAGAGAGAGAAAGAGAGAGAGAGAGAGGGAGAGAAAAGAGAGAGAGAGAAAGGGAGAGAAACAGGCACCAAAAACTTTAGTTTGAAGGAGGCAATAATCTTAATGGAGTAAAAGAGGCTAATAGTGTTGAGCCAATATACTGTTCTTAGCCTTAATTTCCCCCGCCGCCAAAAAGGACTGGACAGGCCCAGACAGAAGCCAGAGGCAAAGTGAGAAAGAGAAATAGAGGGTGGGAAAGAGAGCGAGAGAGAGGACTATGGCAATTAATGAGTTTCGGCTTTGGGGCAGCTCCCCTCCCGCTCCCAGCAGACCGGGACAGGGGGACGGAGAGAGATAGGCTGGCGACTGTTGAAAGCTTCCCCCTCACTCTCACTAAGTAGTTTGATGGAGGCAGAGGGGGTCTGATGAGTAGCGGGCGGGGGCTGGAGCGCCACGGAGCTTGCCTAATCAGAGAAGACAGTTCCTGCTTATTATAGAACCCAGCACGGATAAAATAATCTGAATCAAGCTGCCAGCGGAGAGCCAGGAGAGAACCACCTACTCGTCAATTAATAAAGTTTTAGAAGCACTTGACACCGAGGTGGATCAAATAACAGCAGTTTGCGTGCAAATAATTACTCATGCCTGGTGGGAGAGCCCCGGACGTAGAGACGGATTCAACTTTTTCCATTTGTTTGTTTTTTTTCATCGCATTTCGCACGCGCGACGATCCAGTCGAACCCGGACGCCGAGCCATTTAGGACATCGAATGAATAAATGAATCGAGTTCAGCGATCAAACCGGAGAAGCCGGAGAACGTGGAGGCGGGTCGGAGCTTGTTGCAGTCGTGCGTGCCGTGTTTTTGTACAAGAGAAGAAGAAGAAAATGCCGTGGATGGAGTCACGGCTGAGAATACGGAATCAGCGCGGTTTATGCATTTTTCAGCACAACCTGGGGATGTGGTGGAAATAAAGTTTTAGTCGCGCTCGTGCAAAGCAGTAGTACATTTAACACAAGGTCTCTGCTTGCCACTTTGGTTTCGCTTATAAGCTGTGGAACTCAACAGCACTCGGAGTTCTCAGAGTTTACCAACCTTTTATTTTCTTATTGGACTTTTTGTGAAATAGCCACGCGTTTTTCTTGTAGGTGATATCATTGGTAGCTCGATGAAAGTGGGTCTTAGATATTCTAATCTCTGCGGCTCATCATGAAACTCATTCTTGATTAAAAAAAAAAACAAAAAACAGAAAAGGGATTCATCGTTTGCCTGCACAATCTGAGTGGCCAGTCGCCGATGAGCTCTTCATCCATTTTTGGATTTTTTGGGGGTTAATAATTGGTTCTGACAAGTCTCAAGTTGGAACGCGCGACTATGTCCTCCTGGGGGACGGCATTAGCGGGCCAATATGGCCCAAATATGAACTGCCAACACACTCCAGCTAACTGAGCCATTGCCCCACCGACCCATACGAGCACTCACTGCCAACTCGCCACCTGTCACAGTTACCCCCTTGAGCAACCACAGTTCATTTCTTTCCATTAGTTTCCATCAGAGTGGCAAGCAGGATGACAAATTCAAGGTTGGTTTTTTTTTTGTTTTGGTTTGTTTTGTTTTTTTTGCTGCTGGGGACTGGTTGCCATCACGGACGCTCCGAAACACCTCGACATACTGTACAACAGAAAGACAGGGACAGCCAAAGAGGAGCTGGCTGGCAGCTCTGAGAAGGATGCCAGCCAACCTTCATCTCTCCATAATCACGGCATTATGTATCTTCCTCCATTAGACAAAAGCATTTTGTGAAAAACAACACTGCGTGGATTGTGTGTGAACCAATGTAAAACACGAGTAAACGCCGATGCCTTGATTTGAGTCCCCTATAGGACGGTCATGTGGCCATGCCATTAACAAACAGGCAATCAACTTTTAAATCGGTATACACATTAATTAACATTTTTCATGAGCTCTGATAAATGATATATTTGTGTTCATTTTATATAATATGCATTTAATCCATAATTTTTGGAAGTAATAAAGGAGACATATTCCATTCCATTGGTACAATCAACATTCTTGCTTAGAAGCTGGAGGATGTTTTTTATTGAATTAAATAACACTTTGAAATCTAGCAAATAAGAGTTTTGAAATTGTAGAGAGGAAAAAAAAAAAGGCATGCGAAAAGAAAAAAAGAGGAGGGAAAAAAAAGGCATGCATTTCACACATTCGTGGAGCCTAAATTTGTCCATCAACCTGTGCTTGGAGTGAACAAGCCATCTGTGCTCAGTGACCCAGCTGAATGCCTGGTTAGCCTCGAACCATATGCTTGGTCATTGCCCACTATTTTTCCTCATCTGTGTCCAATGACTGGTCCCTCTGCCACAACTCCAACTGCTTGTTTTGAAGCGTGTACTGAATGTCACTAAAAGGCACAACAGATTTTTAGTCTGGGAGACTCGCAGCAATTTCGGTGTCTCGCTGAACGGTTTGCTGGAATTGTTAGCCAGAAAATGAAGCTGTGGCCTGAAGCGCTGCGACATGAGACTGACAAGAGCTTCCAAAAACGGGATTATACAAAAATAGCTTTTATTTCAAAAGGTAAATGTCCTGTTGTGTCAGTGATCGCTACGCCGGGACTTGGAGGAGCTCTGGCAGCAGGCGTCTGTGACCTCCTCCAAGGCTCTCCTTTGTGCCACACCTCCTTAGTTGCAGGCGATCGGGCAATTAGCATGTGCACCACACAAAGGCTCTGGCTCTGCCGCTGCAAAGCCAGCGAGGAGCATGTGAATGGCCCCTGAGTGCAGTTCACAAAAGCCCAGGGGAATCTGGAGCACGACCGGTGAACTCTGAGTTTGAGATTTCAATAGCTGAAATTGAAGTCACCTTGTCGGATACAAGTGTTGATTCCTAATATTTTGATGCTCCCTTTCTAGGTGCTATCCTGTAAAATATTAATATCTAGGTGACCGCTTGCCGTTTTGTCCACGGCATTAGAAATAATTCAAGATAATCAAGCAAATTTGCGAGGGACAACAAATGAAACAGTTCCAATAAAGTAGATAATAATCTGATAATAAGCAAATTATAATGATAAAGACAGATACACTGAATTTGATGGCTAGATCAGTGATGATTAGACACTTTGAGCCTCACAGACTGACTTTATATTTCCATTCAGATGCATATCACCAGTGAGTCTTTGTTTCGGTCCGTGTGACATCGCAGTCTCGCGAACACAGATGAAATATGTTTCTGTCACTGATTGATTTCAACTTATACCATTATTGATTTTGGAACAGTGGCTTCATTAGTGTGTTAATGAAAAAATATAATGTGATTACAGTGATGCATAACTCAGTAATCATGAGTCTCAATGATGTTCTAACCCGGGTTATCCATTTTATAATTAAATCACTATCACAGGCAAGATAGGTTGTCATACATCCACTTTGACACGATATAAATTTGCATTGCATTTATGATCACAATATTCCAGCCATGCATGTCAGTGGGCACTGATGCAAAAAAAAAAAAAAAAACACTTTTGAATGCAAACTCCAGAGCATCTCCAGCTGACAGATAGCATGCATCAACATCATGATGAAAAGCCCATTCATACAACAAACACACACTGGGGCCCACAGGGATGCATGAACACACACTCGCTTTGTGTCATCTGCTCTCATCAGTGATTTACCAGTCCGTGATGAGATCCGACAAGGCCACCATGACAGGATAATGGTCAGGCTGACAAGTACGAGAAGTTCAAGAAACAGAAAAAATGGTTTGAAAACAGGAAGAAGTCTGTGTGTGTGTGTGTGTGTGTGTGTGTGTGTGTGTGTGTGTGTGTGTGTGTGTGTGTGTGTGTGTGTGTGTGTGTGTGTGTGTGCCTGTAGACTGAGATCGACAGACAGAGCAGGTTGTTAATTACTGTGATAAAGCGGAATAAGGCTCATCACATTAGACCCCAGGTGGTGTTGACAATGGAAAGTGATTTACATGAAGGATATAGTCATGATAAGGCTCTTCAGGTACAAAGATAATTATGAGAGACATAGGGGAAGCAGAGAGTCAGTTGACAATGATGGCAACCAATCAGGCTTCTGTCAAAAGTTGCATTAAAACAGCAGAACAGAATCAAAATATCTATAGAGGGAACACTGAATGGAGAAAAAATAGAACAAGAAACCAAAGCCGGCAAATATGTTATTTGAGTCCAACAGAGAACTATTTTAGGACGAAACAGAGAATAAAACAAAGAAGCCAAAGCAGACCAAAACCTGACCACACATGGCTTCAGAGGCCACCAGCTGGCTGCTGAAACACTAAGGTGCACAGAGACGTGGCTGTGAAGCAACAAAGCAAAAGCACTGAGACTCACTCCCTCCACCATTGTAAAAAAAAAAAAAAAGTACAAGTGCAGTAAAAAACAAAATACTAGTACGCTGCAACTCTGTAAATAGCAAACAAGAATCCAGGCTCCCCATTAACAAGGCACTCCTCCCTTGAGACGGGACAGTAGCTTTACTGCACCGGCATTCGGTTTGTTCCTTTCAGCAGGCTAGGCAGCGAGATAACACGTGTTGACCACGCTTCAAAGATTTCAAGATGTCTCCTCTGGTTTTATGATCTCCTGCACCACCAAAAAACGTGTACAACTGGAGCACCAATACACTTGTGTATCAGCAATAGCGCAACCCCAAATAGTGCAAGTGCAACACCTGTAAAGAATGCGCGAGTGAGCATGACGTGAGTTTGAATTGACTTTGACCGCGTGACATTAAATACACAACTTAACCAGTCGTACAAGCTTATTACAATGATTGCTCTCATTTTCCACATGTATGAAACAACATATACACATGCTGATGATGTCCAAGGCAGGAGCAGTACAAGACAAGTTCACGCTCCTTCAGCATCGCGCCGCTTCGTTGCCATTACACGGTCCAAAGCGCATGCGCGGCGTCATGACCGAAGCCGGAAGAGGGAGTCCAACCCACAGTCACCGACCATGAGCGTTGCACACTCACATGGAAGACACTAGAAAAGCTCTTCTGGTAGCTGGAGACTCAAAACAAGATCTATGTCACTCGCGATTTACTTGATGGTGGATCAGGATGTAAAATATGGTATTGCATGAGTTGCACCATCTGACTTTACAGAACTTGAAGTGTGCATCGTCAGCAGTCGTCTGCGACAGGTGTATATTAAGATGCACACGCAAAAAGTAATTCACTGATCATTTAGAATCGACATCACCAGTAAAGCTTTTTTGAATTAAATAGCGAGGGAGACAGAGAGAGGAGTTGTTTTTTTTTTCTAAAAGCCTTATTTCACATGATGGATGTATCAACCTAGAAAGCATCGACCGCAGACATTTCCACCTGCTGTAAAACTGCCTATACTGTGTTTCCCGTCTTCTATTCCGGTGTTGACTGATGACTTGGATTCTTTATCTTGCAGCCTTGCACTGTGTCTTCATTTGTTGTTTGCTTTTTCTAAATTGTATTTACTGCTTCCCATTGCATTGTCGTTAAACCCTCCACGCCGACAAAACTGAAAGGGGGAGGGCGAACTCTTTTATACTCCTAAATTGGGTGAATGACTCTGTCTTTCTGTCTTATAAAACATCGTAAAATACTGGCAATATATGAGAATTAGATGAAGGGAAATGAATTGTGAATCATTGTAATACATATCAATCAGTTGCTTTCAATTCAGTTCATTGCGATTGCTTTTAATGCATTTTAAGCCTCTCCGAATTAGAGATTAACAGTGACTAAAATATCGGCGAGTGCCTAAAAGCAGCCAGAGCTGTGAGAAACGGGTCTTGTCTGCCGCCCAATGAACGGCAATCATGTCTTAATATGTGGACAAAAGTGAGGTCGCGACGAGTCGGGATGCTTTCCTCTTAACAATGAAAACGGCATGACAAATGAGGCCGAAATGAGATGAGCGAAGAGAGGGTATTCTCGGATAAGGAGGGAAATGAGGGCCAACGGCAATCATCACACTTTCCTGTTTTAAGTGCAATATATAAACCCCACCCCCTCCCACGTAAAGGTAGTTTCAAAGTGAGAAAAATCAATTACTCATAGAAATGAGTTTGTATTGGAAGAATGGGGTTATACCTCTGGTTCTGGCGAGATTACAGACTCGTGGGTCCGCAGATTGTCGCTAATTTTACCGTTCAGTCATTCTGTCCATTCCCCGCTGTGTGACGAATGTCACCGATCCAGAAGTCTGCAGATATCCGACTAATGTCAAGTATCACAAACAGCAGGAACCATTGAAGACGTGAGCATCCATTTCTGCTCCATCTGTTCTAAAGATGACTATTACTCTGGATGCCCATTCTCCAGTGGTATTTAGGGGTGTTTATAATCAGCACAAAAGAAGATATGACTTCCGAGCCTAAATATGTAGAGTGGAAGCAGCAGTTGCCGTCCTTTGTCTCATATTTCATCACTTCTTGTTTTGCCTCTCTATTGCAGCGGCTGCACCGAATTTTTGAAGAGACAATCTTTCCAGCAGCGAAATACTTCATTAAGCAAAGGATGAGAAGTGATTTGGGGAAAAAGAGGAGAATCCGAAAACGATAACAAAATGAACAGGAGGCAAAATTGGATGATGGGAAAGGAGCGATGTGACAAGAATGAAAATCAATGCGAAGTGAGAAGTGGCGAAGCATAAGACATTCGACTCTTCGTAAAGGAGGCAATTTTCCGTTTAACACTCAGCTCCGCTGCCAATTTCATCCATTCATCCTTACAGTTGATGCTGTAAGCAGCTGCTGTTAGTTTCCAATTATGGAAAAAAGTGCTTTTTATTTTTTCATATTTTCTGATACTTGTGATATTTATCTGCCACACTGTACACTTGCTGCTGCGTGAATTCAATTTCCTGCACTGCGGGGTGGATGAAGGCATGTTCCATTCTGGAGTCTCAAATGAACCTCCTATGTGTCCTACACGGGACGCCAAACGGAAAAATAACATATGCATTCAAAACATTTTGTCCACTGGGTAGCAGATGCTACGGGCAGCTGATTCAAGTCCACAATCCCAGAATCCCCTAATTTTCCAGGTCTATTTTCTTCACAAACTCTATAAAAGTACTTAAACAAGTACTTTTACAGTAAATGGCAAATAGTCGGGTACGTTGACTCGCCCTGTCGTCGACTCATCCGACCGCGGTGTGTCTGTCTCCGGCTCGGTCGTAGTTCTGATGCAAAGAGAGAGGAGACCGAGCGAGACCAGGAAAATAAATGAAAATGTCACAACAAACACACAACCCGGAATTGTCTGAAAGCCTTTTCATCGCTTATGTCTGAGAAAAAGTTTTCCAGTATTGAGCCAGAGTGAGGAGGAGGGGGGTTTCCAAAAAAAAAGGGATTCAAGTCAATTCAAAATGTGACGTGATGAGAAGAGACACCACAAGATAAGTCACAATGAGATGAAATGAAACCAGATGAAAAGGCAAGAGGAATATAACTACAATGATCCCCACATACATTAAATGAAACAAGACAAAGCGTTGAGGCGAAAATGACAAAAATGGAACGAGACAAGCCAAGGTGACACGCCGAGAAATGAGATGATACAGGCATAAGAAGTTGCCTAATAACATGGCGAGCCTCCGAGAGGCCTGCGAATCCTTATCGGCCGACGATGTCCTGTCCCCTAATCACCGCAGATGTGATAACCGAATTATCCGTCTCCTCTGATCTTTCCATCTGATAGAAAAACTACACTTCCCGCTCTCCGGGGCACAATTCAACTCCAGTGAACCGCCGCAATTTCCCAGCCTCGCATCTGCTCCCCAGCGCTGATGGTATCTCCGCAGTTCAGCGGGAGGAAGAGGCGAGATCACACGGAGTCAATTGTCTGTCGTGATACATTGGTTAAGAGCCAGCCATGAGGGCCGATTGTTGTAGTGTGTGTCACGGCTCATCAGCCACATGTCTGACTTGGCATAACACGAGGAGACGCGTGAGAATAATCTCTCCGCCGCTTAAAAGATCATTTATGGATCCGATCTTGGATAATCACGACACACGCGCGGGGAGTGTTCTTTGAATCTGGTTTTACCCATCAAAACAACACCATTGGCGTCCGGTATTTTCAGGATGATTCACTTTGTTGCATCCGGGAGGGACCCGACGGGAGTTGTGTGGACGGGGGGGTTGCGACCTTGAAAAGACGAGTCACTGCGAGGTTCCTCCTCCTCCTCCCCCGATTAATGAATCCAAGATTTGCCGAGGGCGGTTAGGGGAAGAGCAAAAAACGTCTTTCGCGCGGGAGGCGAGAAGCCGTCCGCGCTGCTCTTTCATCGTCCATCGGTAAAGAAACCCTCTTGTTATTACATCAGTTGAATTCTTCACAGCGGCCTGGTTGTAAAACTGCATCCGGGCGGGACTTGACGGATGCGAGAACATCGACGGACATCCGGATACACTTATAAGCAATTTTTTAAAACTGGGAGCCGACCCGGATGCGGGGTCCAACCATTCGCCCTCTCATTCGCACGTCGACGAACCCGGAGAACCACGGAGGAACCCCACGCAGACATGAGGAGAACATGCGAACCCCCCGGGCGCCTGTCGGAATCAAACCTGGGACCTCCCGCTTCCATGTACAAGATCAGATTTTTAATTTTATTTAAAAGTAGAAAAACAAGTTTCTTCACTGATTTTACTTTGGCTTCCTATTAAGCTTCACATAGTGTTTATCTGTTTTTAATGATACGCAATAACAGCTCGACATCATTACTGCTCTCCGGGGACCCTCCTTGTCTCTACATGGTGAGAGTCCCTCAAGCTTAATTAGCCGATGTTGGCATAAATAGTTCAATCTGAAATTGTAGTTCTGCCTTGTAAATTGGGATGAAAAGATGATCTACAGCTCAATTTTTCAACTATACATCGCAAGTCTGCGTTTTCCTAAATCGATGTTTTCTTTTATTTCCAGTTTTTCATCGAATAGTTTTTTGTTTATTTGGGCCTGACAGGAGCCGTCTCAGACCGGACCCCACAGGGACCATACAGGCTCCTATCTGATATAAAACTTTGCTGTATTGATTTTTGTTTTCTGCTCAGCATAGTCTAGTTTTACCGGGCCATTGGCATCAACCTGCAGAAAACTAGACATTTTGTATCACTTTGAAACAATCCCTCCAAAATCAGTGATTTCTGATTCAGATGTGTACCACCTGCTGTCGCAGGGCCCAATATCATCAACAATCAACACTCACATTCGGCTTTTTCGACAAGAAAAGGGAAGTTTTTCGGAGGCTTTGTTTTTTTCTTGGACTTTGTGAGGAAAAATCAATGCTCAGTCACAATAATAATAATAATAATAATAATAATAATAATAATAATAATAATAATAATAATAATAATATATTATTATTATTATTATTATTATTATTATTATTATTATTATTGTTATTATTATTATTATTGTTGTTGTTGTTGTTGTTGTTATTATTGTTATTATTATTATTATTGTATAATAAATGAATATATAATAATAATAATAATACTTATTATTATTATTATTATTATTATTATTATTATTATTATTATTATTATTATTATTATTATTATTATTATTATTATCATTATCATTGTAATAATAATGATTATCATGAGAAAAATAATAAAAATATATCAGATTTCGACAGCACTTTTCGTGCCACTCAAAGATGCTTCGCAATGCAACAGAGTCAAACAGAATTCAAATAAATCCTCTTTGTCGAAAACCCCGTTTCTCTAATGAAGCGGTGGCGATTAAACAGTCTCAACAGAGACTGCTGTCAAACTGCAGCCTTTATATCTCATTTAGGACCGGGTTAACAGCGGAGAGAAAAGAGGTGGCGATACTGCGGTGCAGGGAAAGGAAATAAGGAAAGAAAAAAAAAAAAGAAAGAAAGGCACGAGATGAAAGCACGCAGTTGGGAAAAGCATTAGTGCCGTATGAATTATACAGGCAATTTAAACAGTGACCTGCTCCAACATGAAGTCAGAATAGTGTGAAAACATGATAATCTTCCCAGCCTAATGCGGGCAATTAGACCTCCACTTTAAATGCACACACAAACACCATCCGCCCCACAGCACAGCTCGCACACACCTACAATGACTCAGCTCTGCAACTCTGCAGCGTCCTCCTTATTTCATGTCTCTCCCTGCAACCCTTCATCTCCCTCTCTCCTCCCTTTGATCAGGGAACCTCGGTAAACAGAGGCAGGATTTACATCAGTGGCGTCAAGCTACTCTCATCACTTTGCTGTGCCAGAGCTTCTTTTTTTTTTTCTTCTCCAGCAGCAGAGAATTTGAAGCACCCAACATAGAGGAGAATTACATCAGTTCTTAGGGCGCAGCTTTTCTGTCAGCTAGACTATGACTGAATCTCGGAGGTTGTAAATAATCCCTAAGTGCACCGCGTTTGACCCCCGATTGCTTCGCGAGAAGCAAATCCCGTCGCAGTGCGCACGGGAAAGCGATACATGCCCCGATGAAAGTGTGAAAACAGTCGTTACCGCGTTTCTTTTATATCAGCGGAAGCAATTTTGCAAGTGTTGTTTTGTCTGTGTGATGTGACGCTCATCCTGCAGAGGCTGTTCCGGGATCTACAGCGTTTCCACCGACACAAAGTTCACGCCGGAGTCGAAGTCATGGCCAATCAAGTTTTCCCCTCCCCTGTTTATTTCCCGTCCAAACTGAGACGCGTCCGGGCAACTTAGAGCGATGTCGGAATCGAACCGGCAACCGTCTCGCGACGAGGCGGAAGCGCCGACCACTCCCTTGTCGATTTCCTTTTTCCCGATGCATGAATAATCGATTCGATGGTTTTGTGATCCGTGACTTGCAGAAACTGAATTCCCTTCACTTCTAAGCAAATTTGAAGACAACCATGTTTGGATAACTTGTGATGCCGCTGCGGTGAATGAACCTAAAAGATCATTTTCACAAACCACGCGTTGAAATCACCGCAGAGCCATTCCATGTGAGAAAAGAGGGGCGGTGATTTACCGTGCATTTATTACAAATGTATTTGTCAGACTTGATGGATGCGCAAGCGAGAGCTTCCCCAGGTCTGCACTCGCCGCGGCGCTATATTTGGTTTCTGAAATCGCGGAGACGGCGGTTGACAAATGTTTGCTCATCAATCAATATGAAAAATCCATCACCTATATATAATCATAGTGGGTCAAGGTGGGAAAGTTAGAAACATCCGCACTGTCAGCATCATCCTTCACGCCCGCATCAGGGAGCTCTCCTCTGGAGCTTCTCGCCGCTTCAGAACGCTTTGTCCTCGCAGTTAAAGCCGACCCGATATTCCATCCCTTACCCTCTTAAATCAGCGAACATTTGAACGGATGGACGTTGGCCAAGGCCCCGAGCGGCGGGTCGAGAGAAATACAATTCATAATTTCAAATAAATCATTCAATTTCCTTTCGGTCCACGACGAAATGTGACCTACGGACACCGGACACCGCACAAATGCACCGTGCTGCCTTTGCCAGAAATGGCTGCCGGTGTCCAGGTACTCTGCTTATGGATTTTTTTTTCATATTAATGAATGATAACATCGTATATTTTCTTTTCAAATCGTGTTTTCTGTGTGAAAGTGATACCGCCGGATAATCCGGCAAATCTGGAAAGAAATTCACGCGCAAAGAAACGAGAAGGCCGATGAGAAAATTCGAAAAGAAAAAAAAAAAAACGCATATAAATGGAAATTCGAGACCATCTCCGACGTGGAATAACATGTATTTCATTTTAATGGAGCGTATCAATCATATCCATCTGCGTCGCCGATACACACACTTCTCCCCAGATGTGGCCAATTAGGTGCAATGTTTAAACAGACATCCACCTAATGGCGTCCCCCTTAATAAAAACTGCACATGAACTACTGCCACATAAAGAATGATCAGAATGTCTCCTTTGCAAAAAGCAGATGGTTGCAATTCTGCCAGGGCTAACTAGCGCCGAGCGATTATGTTGCCGTGATAAGTTGCTTTTTGGGTCTCGAGCCTGTCATTAGAGCTTTAATTAAGGCCGTCGCAGGCGGGGTGACACCGTCTGCTGCAGACTCCTCGCGCCCGCGGCGAGAGGGGAGTGTCTCTCGCCACGAGGTCCACATGTGTGCCACATGAATGTCTTTTTCTTCGCGTGTAAGTAGCTTAGCGTACACAGACTCGGGCGGCCGCGCACACACACGACGCCGAATAGACACAGATGGCAGTGTCTGCCGGGGGGACGGCCGTCGTCGCCTTGTGTGGTCAAGTGTCTAGACTCGGTGCATGCCCAGTGGCATCTTATTAGGAGGGTGACCGAGGAAGGGGCAAGGAGGAATCCTATGAATTAAAGCAGCCTTTCACTGTTGTTTGGACACAAGGACACACTCAGTGCACACTCCTTTGTTGATTACTGTGTCCAGAACTGCTATTGTGCACAGTGTGACATGAGGGGATGCTCATTCACTGTGAAGACCAATTGCATCACACATCTGCAGCCTATTTTCTCCTCTTTGTCCCCCAAGAGAGACAGGCCTCATTATAAAATGAAATAAGTGCATTTGTCCAAGTATTAAAAAAGAAAAGAAAAAGAAGGGGGAAGAAGAAAAAGACATACGATACTGGCTGGAAAAGGACAAATGGAAGGCCGGGGCTTTGTGCGACTGGCCTAGTTTTTTTGAGGCTGCGGACGGATTAATAAAACATGGCTGGAAATGAACGCCGCGTCTCACGGCTGATCGGGAAAGCGACGGCGGTGACTTGAACCGCTCCGCAAGGTGTCAATCGACTTCCCGGTAATGCGGTAATGGGTAATGCGTTCGCCACGATCCCTTCAGCCAGGCGGGGAGATAGACGCCTTCCCTTTGCATGTTTCGCAGAGCCGGGACCCTCCTCTTCATATTTAAATCAGCACAACTGGCAGCCTCTGGAATCAATAAACCACAGCATCTCTTTCAAAGGTCATCGAATTCTCATTCCAGCAAAAGGAGGAGGATCTCGCACACGTGTCGTGCGCTCACCACTTCATTAAATGATTCTATGAAAGTATGAAGCAATAGAATTCCAGAGCACAGAGTCAGGCAGGGCCGGTTTCCCAACACATCTGCCCCGGTGTGGACGTTGGGTCGGATCAATAGAGGTTATATCGGGCGTTTTTCAGGTTGCACGCCTAAGCAAGAATACACGACGTGTAAGAATAAGCATCACGGTATCGTTAATTCAGCATCATAGCAATTCCTGTCCATTTGAGCAGATGCAATCGCTTTCCCACTGACTGGGGTTCTTTGTGCAATCGCAGAGCCCAGAGGATTTTTCATTGGGAAAGTATTTCCAACTATGTTTTGGCCTCAAAAACGTGCAATCTTTCATAATGCCATATTCCAAGTGGCTATGATTCCTTGTGTGAAGCAATGCAAGGGGGGTGGGGGGTCAGTGGGTCCATAATAATCAGAGCAAACAGGACATTTCTTATGCGGTTCCTGTTTGAACCTGAGATTCTCAAGGTACGTTCTCTATGGGTGAAGAAGGTCAGCGCCGTTCGATATGGGTCCGTTGAGAGCGGGTCTGGACCACACTTCTTTCGCAGAAGCATTCTCACCACGACACGTCTGTGGAGGTTCTCCGTCATCCGGCTCATGGTGAATTCTCGTCGTGGCAACTGAACTCGAATTTCTGCACCTGATGAGAGGCTTCTTCACCTCTGAGTTCTGAGCTGAAACATCTGGGTGAAACGTCTTCAAGTGACATGAAGTCCGGTGGCCACGACTAGAGGATTCCGACGAGAACTCCCACCGGGAGGAAACACTGCCAGTGTAGAAACCTCGAGGTAGAAAGACAAGGAGCAAAGAGTAACATGGCTCCGGCGTTAGCCGCTCACGATCAGACGACTCGCGACAAAACAGAAACCAAGAAAACCGTTGCAAATGTGGCCGTCCTGACAAAGTACATCCCCAGTGGGGAAAAAAAGAAAAAAAAAGCCTCGCTTTTAAGATGATTGCTTTTAGGGAAGCACATGCTTTGTTCTGACCTTTCCCTCCCTCTCCCTCCCCTTTTCAGCTGCCTGTCTCTTAAACAGCACTTTGGAAGTGACAGACACCGGGCGGTGCCCTTATTAAAAGAATATACTGTTAAACCGAATGCCACCGCCAAACTACGGCCGCCGTATAAAATGTCAATCAGCTTCCTGGAGAGGCCCGCCGCCGACGGCCACCGGGGCGAGTTCATTTGAATGCTCCTACACTTTTCCACCGTCGTCAGATTTACAAGAGCCAAAGAGACAATTGACTTTATCCGGACAACTTGGAGGAAGGAATCCGTGATTTCTCCACCCCCGGAGACGGGGGAATCATTTATCCAGCAGAATTCACTTAATAACCATCATCAAAATCCACACTGGTATGTTTATTACTTGCAGCCGTGTGTCCTTCCGAGTTATTCATAACGTTTGCCTTAAATGGGAAGTCTGATTTCTCAAGTACTCTAAAATTAGATAATCAAAAGCGCTGCATGCTCCCTGGCGGGGTTGCTGGTGAGTTTAAGATCTGAAGTTCTCTCATTGCAGTTAATGAAGGAGAATGTTTTACACAGTCATTACCTAGGAGGGTTAGCATTAGCCATGTTTTATTTGTGTATTTTTTTTTTTAAATAATGCTCCATTCTGTTTACAGTGAAGCTGTCATCATATAAGCTGTTATAAGAAATAAGGTAAATAATGTGATTACGTTCTATTTGTTTGGAGTTTTCTGAATGATGTCATGTTTGTTCGTTTTTCATTCACTTATTCATTATCTTTAGCGCTCATCCTGCAGTCGGGTCATGGGGTTGCAAGAGCCTATCCTGGCTGTCACTGGGCGAGGGGCGGGGTTCACCCCGGACCAATTGCGGGGCCTCACATAGAGATGTGTCACCCTCTCATTCATGCGTCGGTCCAAAGGACCTCCTGCATGCGTTTGGACTGATGGAGGAACGGGGGAGAACATGGAGACTCCACACGTGTTGGAATCCAACCAGGGACCTTCATGCTGTGAGGCGGAGGCGCTAACTGCAGCGCCACCGTGTGTGTTTTTCCTTTTTTTCCCCCACTTTTTATTTTTATTTTATATGTATCACGGAGACCCATGTTGGTTTCTCTGGTTTCCACACAATCCCGAGGTCATTCCTGAAAAGCCTCCATCCAAATATACCTGGATAATGTGAAGTCCAATTACAGAAAGTGATAACACGGCGTTAACCCGATCCCTTATTGCAAAGTTTGACGGATGGATGTCAGTCGGGACAGCTTGGGTGGGTTCTGCTCAGCGGCGGGAACTATCCAAACACCTCGAGCTGTTTGAATTAATGCTGTACAGCGCAGCCATGGCCAGGAGAAAATGAAGATGGATGACCCGGCGATGAAAAACACGCCGCGGTCGGAGGTCAAATATCACCTGTGGCGGAGGTTGTCCGACCATCAGCTGCCCTCACAACCTGCCCGTGCAGGGTCGGCGTTGTTCCTGGAACAAGGGAGCGATTTGAAAAAAAGAAAACATGGAGCTTTTTAGTAAACAACTTTCTGTAGGCATGGATTTGCACCGCATCAACACGTATCCTCAACTTTATCCCAAACAATAAATTCAGTTTGATAGAGAAGTAGCACAAAGCCCATCGCTGAGGCGCTGGGAAGAAACCACCCGCTGAAGAAGCAAAAAGCAAAAAAAGGCAACATGAAACTATATAAAATACATTAATTTATAATAACTACAACAACGACACGACTACTACCATCTCTGATAATTATAATAATAACAATAATAATTGCCATCATTCTATTGATTACAAAAAAGGAAGCACAGATGGTTAATAATAATCACAATAATACTAAAAGTAATAACATAAATGATAATAATCATGATAATAATAATAACAACAATAATAATAACTCTTCTTTTTTATTATTATCATTGTAACTATTATTGCACATATGTATGTATATATAAAAAAAATGATACTTTTGATGCAAGTCCCTCCCAGACTGATTAATTATAAATATTATATCAGAGAATAATGGGTTACAGTCATTATAACTATGATTAATGTGTGAAATACATACCGAAGTGAAATTACACATATTATATTGAAACAGCTATGAAATAGGAGACAATGTTCGCTGCAGCTGCACAGGCCCAGCAGCCCTGACGGGCTCAGTGCACAATTCAAGACCCATGTTTGCTGTAAACTAAATGAAAAAGGCTTGAACATCACCGGGGAAGTAAACAATCTATCCGAAAGAGAAATCCAATTGTGTGTCATGAAGTCATAATCGCTGTCCCTGCCATTACAGCTGCCGGTCCTGAGAGGAAAACCTCCCGGCCATCCCGGCCTGTTTTTCCGTGCTCTGCGTTGCAGCTCTGGGAAGGTCAAACCCACGCGCACAAGGTAGACGGGATGGCTGCAGATTTGCAATTTTCTGTCATTTTCTACCGGGAGGAGAATTTGCAAAGGGGAAGATTCAGATTTCACCGGCTCTTTTTTTTTTTTTTTCCCCTCTTCTTTTTAATCATCCTTTTCCGCTCCTCTCACATGTTCTCTGCCCCATCTCCAAATGCCATTTAGACAATTACTGTCTCAAGTCTAATAACACGAAACCCATTGATGCTCCATTCGATATGACTGTTTCCAAATGGTTTTAATATTGCTGTGATCCTGTTCTGGGTAAATTACCTCGGGTTCTCTCTCTCTCTCTCTCTCTCTCTCTCTCTCTGGTAAAAGTAATACAGCAGGAAGCTCCTCTGCGATAAGCGCTGTCAAAGCCTAGCTCAAATGCAAAATATATTTTTCTATTTTGAAGCGAGCTCGCTGTTTTTGGAATGAGCGTCGTCTGTCTTCAACAACAGCGGATATCAGCGCCTGTTTTCTTTTTCCCCGAACTTCTTTTTATTTCTTTTTTCTCAAGTCACAACAAAAGTCTAAATAATTAACGCGCCCCGCGCATTTATGAGAGCGAATCATCCGATAGAACGGCAGTCTCATCCTCCAATCTGCCCAGATGTGTGCTGTCAGCGTGGCCGGGCCGGCTAAGAGTCCTCGTTCAGCCGGACAAAACGAGATACATCGCTATTTTCCGAACACCTCTCCATCGGGGGAACGCGAGGCGCGCGATGAGCCGGCCGGGTTACGACCCGATGCTTGAACACAGAGGGTCGGTTTGCGTCCTGCGCCGGAAAATCGGCAGAAACAAATAAAAATAAAACGTTTTGCTTGACGCGCCCGCCGAGCGGCTCCTACGCTGCCAACTGGCTTCCACAGTGATGATGACATATTGACAGAGGCTCCGTGGGGACTCTCCCAGCTCTGTTGTTTTGCAGGGCTTGGGAAAAAGAGATTTCTGCTTTGGGGAAAATCTGGACGTGGTTGACGACGCCCGCAGGCCCCTTGGACGAGGATGGATGAGGATATTGGCTGTCAGCATTGAGGGGGGCCTATCTGGCTGTGTCAGAAGCCATCAAGGGACGGGAACGCCACCGGGGGCCTCGTCTCAATAGACAAATCCACGCTTTTCTCATCCCGGAGTTTCACATCCTATTTTTGTCCCGCGGTGCTGTGCGTACCTGTATCCCCGACAATAATTGATTATTTTCTCGATCCTAAAATGGGCTCAGTATTACGGCGAGGATATCACAATATTCAGACGCTCATACATCAACATGGATTAATATCCTGATATTTGCATGAGCACTGTCAATTCCGTCTGATGCATGAAAGAAATACACAAAAAATTTACCAGCCAGTCAAATGTCTGCAAAATTCCAGATACCAGCGTGGAGCAAACAACTGTACAGAGCATCACTGACTGATGCAGCCTCTCAGGAACATGCTGCTCAAGGTCATGAGGGGCGTTTGGAGCCATTTCAGCTGTCAGTGGGCGAGAGGAAGGGTTCAGCACAGGGCCACACACAGAGACATACAACCGTTCACCGTCTCATTCACGTGACAATTCGAGATCTTCGGTGAACCTTCTCCACTGTTGGAGGAACGTGGAGACACCGCACGGAAAGGCCCCCCCGTCGGAATTAAACCGGGGACCTTCCCGCTGTGAGGCAAAACCGCTTCCTGGCAGAAATACATTTCACAAATTATGAATTCAAAATTTACTCCACAGCAAGGTATAAATTTTGAAGACTGTGCCTCCCCATGCAAAATCACAATATTTAAAAAAGAAAAAAACGTGATATGATATCAAAGCGACACAATATTCATAGTTTTTCCCGGTCTGGCTTGTAGCTTCAGAGCAGAGGCGCTGTGGTCTGTCCCTGAGCCACAGCGTCTTCAGCACAGTCCCGCTGTGAGTCTTCACCGGGGAGGGGGGGGGAGCGAGCAGCGCTCCAGGTAGATTATTGGGGAGAACCTATAGAAGCCCGATGTGAGACAACCATTGATTTCTTCTGCAAAGGCTCTGTCTGTTTGCAGGGCTTTCAGGGGGGGTGGGGGAGCGGTCCGGGATCCCATAATAAACACGCAGTCGGGGGCTTCATCAGCCAATGTGACCTCTGGAGCTGTGACCCCCCCTTTGTCTTCAACCTCCAGCATCATCATCCCCACGGCTCACTCTTCCCGCCGGAGAAAGTCGCCTTTTAGCACCCACAGAGCCGAGGCAATCTGTGCTCATTATCTGGGTGTCCTTTAAGAAAAGATAGCAGCAGGTTAATGTAATGATGTGGGACTCTCCGGCTTGTCTGAGGGATTTAGCGCAGCCAGGAGTGCAGTATATTTGCAACCCGCTGGCATGACATTGAGTTGTTGAGTCACTCCTTGGTGAACCATTAACTTCAAAACTGAAAAAAAAAAAAAAAATCCTCCCAGGAAGGAGGTGAAACAAGAAATGGATTTAATAAACGCGAACGGCCACCTTGGGAGTCGGACGCAGGAATGTTTTCATTCGCTCCGGCGGACGACTGCCGCACTAATTGGGTTATGTGGGCTCGGCGAGGAAGTCGTCAAGCTCGGGGGGGTTTTATTTTGCGCCCGGCCGTCAAATCGCCGGTCGGCCCCTGTGACCCTCCAGTTGATGCCCCAGCGAGGCCCTTTAAGATACAGCTGTCTCACGAGTGGGTCCAGAAGCCACACTTTCCCAGAAAATCCCGGATTCCAGAGGCGGTAAGTTAGCGGAAGGTAAGAGGCCACACAGAGCGGTATTATTGGAGAACTTTAGCGTTCCCCAGACAAACTCAGGCTGCGAGTGCGAGCGGCTGCTGGGAGGAGCGGCAGCTCAGCTCCGAGCTAATGAACACAGTGGAGATAAGAATCACTGTGCGGATCTCCGCTTTATTACCCACACCACACACACACACACACACACACACACCTGCATGTAGTCACGCATTCAGACGCAGCTTGAAACTGTCATCTGTTATCGAGATTCACAAAAAGCTGCTCAGTCGTTGAGAACACACTCTCAGTTTCCTTTGTCCACAAAATATTTTGAATCAAAGGTCAGCAAATGGTTTGAAGCTGATCCCGACCCCACCCCCACAAGCTCAAGGAAACCCGCGACGCAAATGGACAAAAACACTTCGGAGGAACGAGGCTTCCCGCATGCGTTCCTCTGCCACCGCAGGGATCTTTCAATATGAAACCAATAATATGCAGCACATGTGGTGTATGAACTACTACATCCCAGAACCGCCAGGGGTCACATGACTATCAGAGACCGGGTCGGAGAACATTACTGCAAACATACTGATGAAATGTTATTCATCACATACTGAGAAAACACATGCGATTCATACAGACAAGCAGCTGGTGGCCACACACACACATACACACACATACACACACACACGCACACACTGGTGTGAAACCACATGAATGAAAGCACCTCTCATTGCTGTTCGACTTCAATTAATCACATTAGAGTTGCAACACAAACATTCACACAGTTAGTTTTCTTTTTCCCAAAAAAACTTTTTTTTATTTAATTTACTATTCCAAGTACATGTGTGTGTGTGTGTGTGTATGTGTATATATAATATATGTATATACATATATATATGATATACATATAAACTTGAAAATCTTCAGTATATCTTTTGAGTTTATGTTGATATTGGCCACTTGTTTTAGTTTAAAATCAAAATGTTAAGTGGCGCCACCTGACAAAGCATCACTTGGATTTACGGTGAAACTCAACTGCGATGCAACAAATAGTCCGACATCTTCATTTTCAGAGATAATAACTTAAATATACTTTATTTTTATTTATGAATATTATTTCATTATTTAAATTGCTATTATTTAATCATCAAGTTTCATGATAATTATTCCTTTTTTTCATTCATTCATTGTTATGACTCCATGACTATTAACGTGTACCCTCGTCCGACACTTCCTGCCTCCCCGTGGACAGTGGAGTGGAGTGTGTGTGTCAGATTAAGTCCAGCAGTTGAACTTGTGGAATTTACCTGTTTGCTTTTTTTCATGTTTCTCGAATACCTGTTGAGGTATAAATACTGAATTTGGCAATTCACAGATTTTAATGTGGTACTAACAGATACTTTGAGTTTCACCGTAGTAAAGTATATCTGCTTGCCTCCATGCATACATAATGAGCACCTTGATGTATAAAGCACATTTACGTGCGGGTCCTAAACACGCGGTTATATCTTATACGATTTTGTTCGAAACTCGTTTTGAAGCCATAATTGTCCTGCTTTGGTTTGGAAATTTGTAGAATCGCTGAAAACGGCAAGCCTTTGAAAAATAGTTGTCGGCCGCGTCCGTGCAAATATGCATTAATGCCAGCTTGTGTACGGATGCGTGTGAGTGCGCGCGTGTGTGGGTGCATGTGTGCGCGTGTGTGTGTGCGGGAAGCCGGAGTGGCGGTGGCGTCCTGGGGAATTGAAATTAATGATTGCAATCAGAGGCAAACAGCAAGCAAGGCAAGGGCAATTAATACAAGCAAGGCGAGTCGAGCTGCTGGTTTGCTCGGCCAAGCATGGCTGGAGCTGCAGAGATGGAGGATTAAGATGCAACCGCAGACAAACTCCGCCACTTTTCCACACGCAGCAGATGTCCACGGAGGAAGGCCACCGGGAGCCTGGCACCAATGAGAGCTCTCCAACAGGCCACTCGGTCAGCACAGCCCAATACAAGCTGACAGCCTCCTGGCGGTATTCAGATAACACCGTCCTCCAGAGCAAAAGGAAGGCCCTCAGCAGAGCCGCCGCACCGAATACAGAGGGAGCTCCATGCAAAGCTGCACAGGGAAGCTACTATGTCCGGGCGAGAGACTCACAGGCGCATCAGGGGATAAAGAGAGAGGGGGAGCGGGGGGAACGGCGAGGAGGTTCAACTCAGGCGCATTTCAGCGTGAGCCGTGTTTTTGTGACTGCGCCGACTTTTCGGACGCAGGCATTCCTGCAAGGGTGCATATTTCCCCCGGAATAAACATCCAAATTGAACCCAGTTGCGCGCGGGAGCGCTTCCCTGTGTTGCGTTCTTTAATTGACTCCAAATGAGTGCGTCACCGCCCGGGGAGCTCACGCTCGGACCAGCTCGCCCCTGGACGGCGCGAGCTGGTTCAGTTGGCCTGGCGGACGCTGTTTGTCTGAGATAACGGCGCACGTGGGAGGATACCGCCGCCGCGCCAAGGCATGCGCCGATATGCACTGCAACCGCCGCTTCGTCGATCCAAGACAATTTGTGGTCAAACGGAACGACGTCGGCGGATGTAATGAAGAGAAATAGCTAAAAAAGCAATCTGGTGAATGAAATCATTCCCAAAAAGAGCCCAAATGTTCATATGAGGTCAGTACCGACCCTCAAGATGGCCAAATGTTGGACTCGGTTCTTCTCCTTAGTCTCTTCTAGACTGAACAACTGGATTGACATTCATGAAGATCCTGCCACTATGAGTTTAGGTTGAGAAATAATGTCTTCCTCCATAGACAAATCCTCGTCTCGTAAAAGTTTTTTTTTTCTTTTCCCCAAAAATCTCGATTTATTTACAAAATGCATTGTGAATTCCTGCTGTCCCCTTGAGTTAATTCACTTGATTTTTCAAAATTATGGGAAAATGCCACGACTCCACTGGCAATTAGAGCCAATTAGTAGCAATTATTTCCATTTGGAAACCCATTAAGACATACGTGTCCAGAGATTACACAATATTGGAGTAATAAACACAAAATTCATGCAGTCAGACAATATAGTAAAAAAAATAGATGGTATTTTTGAGAAATTCGCCCTTCAAGAAGTGGAAAAAAAAATCACCCTCAATAGGAATTCATTTTTCTAAAAAAAGTAGGACATTTGCCAGAAACCACAAGAAACTGCTGCAAATATCGGTGCATGATATATACATAAATAACTAAATGAATAAAAAAATATATGTATATATTTTTTTTTAATTCATTCATTTAATTCATTAATTCATTCTACGATATATATATATTTATATAGAATTTATGTAGAATGAATTTTAGATTTATGAATTTTAGATTTTCAATATGTAATTATTGTTGTTGTACATAAAACTCCGATCCAGGATGTTGTTTTGGACTTAAATTCAACATCACCTATGACATGATGTGACTTCACATACCAGCATATATGATGAAAAAAGTCCCCTTTAAAAAACTGGGATATATATCTATATATATATATATATATATTTTTTTTTTTTTTATTTTTTTTTTCTATTCTAGATATAGAAGATGTTAAATATATGTACAGTTTATGTGTGTATGTGGTAATGTGGTATAGGGGTACATTGGTAGATAATGACTGAATTATAAATCAAATACTGTGTGTGTATATATAATAGCCTTTTTTTTTTCAAAATCATCAAGCCATCCCCAAATATTATTAGTAGTAATACTAATATTAATATTTTCATTTTTATTTTATTTATCCATCTATATTTTTAAATTGGATTAGCAGAAACATGCATTTTAATTTAAGTAAACAACTTCATGCAAAAGTTTGATTACAATATCAATCCCATCTCAGTGAATTATGGGTATCAGTTTAGGGAATTATGAACCAAAGTTTTAACCAACGCTGTCGATCTCAATCCTCGTCCTCCTGCAGCGGTTGCTGTGTAACTCCAAAATGGAGCGGTTTGTGAAGATCCCGGTGGTTTGGAGGGCAAATCTGCTCAAATAAGGAACAAACTTTGAATTCTCCTCTAACGTGTCTTTTTTTTTCCCCCACCCGCAGAACCATCCCCGCCTATTGATTGATCCTCTTTCGTTCATAAATTATGCTCTTTATCGTCCGGGGAGCGAAGCCTGCAGTCGGTGGTGTTAAAGCTGCCGCTGACACCTTCACGGGCTGACAATAAATTCCAGGCCCTTCAATATCACCTCCAGTCCTGAGTCTGTGAAAGCAACACTCTTACATATCTCTCTTTTAAAATCCCATTAATGTAATGAAGGACAAATCAAACTTGAAGAGCGTGCCCGATGGCTGTGGCCAGCGGAAAGCAGCAGCTCGCTCAGGAACTGACAAGTTTCCTCACATAAGAGTCTTGAAAGGATTTTTCCATCCGCTCGTTTCTTTTTTTTCTTGGCCGGGGATCAAAGTTGGCGCTTTGTTTTCCGTGTAGCGTGGCTGCCCTCTTCTGGCCCGCCGCTGCCACGAGCTCAATTCAAATGGAGTCTTGCGGGAAATAAAAGGGAGCCGTTAGTCATTCACTCGTTCATCCGTTCATTATCTTTTTACGCACTGGAGTCGATCCCAGCTGTCACTGGAAGAGAGGCGAGGGACACAAAAAGAGCAAAACAATTCACCCTCTCATTTACGTGGCATACAGAGCCGTACGACCATTCACTCTTTCATTCGCCGTCGGTGTGTGAAGAGTTGAATGTGATCCGGTGCGATTTTTCCCAACCACTGTGGCGTGACAGATCATCAGGTGTGCCTTGGAAAAATGCCCACTTCCACCCGATCGGACCAAAAAGTATTTATTCAATGCAAATAATGTGTCTCGATACGTCAATCTATGTGGGCAGAATGCAATGACAGGCAGAACCATGAAACGTTCTTTCATTAGATGGCAACAGGTGGTGAGCGAACCTGTGGATCGACCTGCTGCCGCTCAAAACGGCGGGCATTAGCGATGCTTGGAGTGAGACATCCACAGTGATACGCCATGGATGAATATTTGAAAAGAAAAAGTACTCGGTCCTGAAGAACATTCTGACCCAGATGGAGACACGACTAGCGGTTAGAAGAAAGTAAACAAGGTGAGTTCAAGACAATACAATGAAAGTTCGATTGCGTTTGGATTCTCTTTTAGTGGGGAACCAACCGGGCCGACTGGGCTCTGCCTGGTGTGCGGGGAAAAGCTGCGCAGCTGTGCCACGGTTCCAAGCAAATTTCAACGAAACGGCCTTCACTTCAAGATAAGAACACGAACTGCTTTGTTCATCTGCATAAACAGACTGAGAAACGGGCAGCATCGTTGAAGAAAACCACCAAGACGAGTGAGAAAGCTCTGACAGCAAAGTTGGTGAACTTGTCGCGAAAATTCCTGCAAGAACATCAGCTTTGTGTTCAACCAAACAGGGCCAGATTTCACGCTGAGGAAGTCAATTGAGACTACAGTTTATTCTATTTCATTAAAAAACGTTTTTGACATATTTATTATGCGGTTGTGCCGTGTGATTATTCTAATGTGAAAAATGTGCCGTGGCTCAAAAAAGGTTGGTAAACACTGATCTAGCGCAAAGTCCCATATAAGTGAAGAGCATCTACCGTAAGTAAACACACACGTGTACATATTAATCCCTTTATTCATTATCTGTCCTGATTCTCGTGCGGTCGGGGTCGCGGGGGTCGGAGCCCATCACGTACAGAGACTTACAGCCATTCACTCCTTCAGTCAAATGTCACATCGGCCTACAACTTTCACTCACTCATTCACGCGTCCAGGTAATTGAGGGTCTCCAATGAACCTCCTGCCTGTTTTTCAGAGAACCCTGAGGGACCCCCGCGCCTCCCGGGGGACCCTCTCGCCGTGAAGCCTACCCCTTGGGAACGGTTACCCCCCCGGACTTCAAGCTCCACGTCAGGGACATCTGTGTATCCACCCGCAGAGGATGACTGAACGCCTCTCGCTTGCAGCTTCAAGTTCATTAAATCGATTAATCACAGATCAAATGTCTTTGCAGGCTGAACATGAACGCTAAAAAACCAAGAATAGATCGTCCATCTCGAGCCGTCCCTGCAGCGCCATTTATATCAACCCTATTAAAGCAAACGTATGATTATACGACGACTGCTCTTTCTTTCGGAAATTCCTGGAGCCACTTCAAGGACCCCCTGAATACCCTGGAACCCGCTGTAGGAGGAACCGTGATGCACTTGGAGAAAAATGCTCCCCGGCATTAACCGATCCTGAAAGCCAACGGCTTTGCAGACGGTGACAAATGGCTTTAGCGTCAAGCGTCTCTGAAAGCAAAAACGAGCGCTCAGTCGATCCGGAGCTGGAGACGGGAAGAAAGGCTTCGTAATTAAAGTGGTGGGGGGGCAAACGCTTTACCACCCTCTGAGCTATTCTGAAGACCCAAACTAAGTTTAGTGTGTTTATTTATGAAAAACACACTTTACTATTGGGGGGGGGGTTAGGACTTAAGAGTTAAAACCATCACCAGATGCTTTATTTTTGAACCTGTGCGTCAGCGCAGCACCCGTGGCCAAACCGCTTATTAAAACGCCGGGGCCAAGTGCCATAAAGACAGAAGGCAAGCAGCTTGTTATTATTCTTTCTGAGAGGTGAACAGACTGAGATCAATGGCTGCCGCGGTTTCGCCTCGCCACAACTATGGCCCAGTAAAGCACGGAGGACCGAGCGGCTCCGACCCATACAGTCAGCGATATTAACTATTCCAGGGGCCTTTGAAGGGGCCTGCCAAGAATAATTTCCCACATGGAACATTTCCCGCCGAAGCCGCAGTCACACTAGCATGTACGCCGCCTGGACCCGTCCTGATGATAACACAGTTGAGTTTTGGGGGGAAAAAAAATAGACCCGGATCATTAATCAGTCATTAGCCGGGCCCTTTAATGGGGTATATACCCTTTTAGCAAAGGAGTGAGAAATGCTTTATTGTGCATTAAAATAAAACTCGGGCGAAGGGATCGCAGGCATTGGGGTAAATCTCACCCTCCCGGCAGCTGCCGTGAAGCTTTTAGCCGTAAACGGAAGTCTGCCTTAATGATGACGGCTTGATTCCCCCCCGGATGACGCGCTGTTTATGACAGCGGCCCCGCAGGACGGAGGAGAACGGGGGGGGAGGGGGTCAAACTCCGGGCCCTGCGGAAGGACGACGGACCATTACATCTGCTAATTCGACCGGGAGGAAAACAAACAAACAAAGCAAACGTGTTATCAGAGCGTCACGTCTGGCAGTTTGCTTCCAGACCGCAGAAAGACAAAAAAGAACGACGCTGGATTTCTTTCCAGCGCTCCGAGGAGCCAATTGGTGACGCATTTGCGAGTCTGCTTCGAGGCCGGGCGGTTCCAAGCGGCTGATCAGCGGATGGCGGGGTTAGTAACAAAACTAAATCAGCGTAAAATGACTGTCATAAATAAATAAAAAGTCACGAAACAGCCCTTTGAAATGGTAAAACAGAGGCGGTCGGTCTTGTTTGGATGAGGCCGTTTGCTGGCAGGTTGACTGCGTAACACTCGGGTGAATCATTTCAGGATGCATAGTCTTTGTTTTTTTTCAATGCAAACCAAAAGCACATTTGATCTGTGAAAAGTGGCAGTGTTTCCTCTGGCTCAATATAATATGACATAGTCCTTTCCATCTCAATAAGGTACTACCCGAAACAGCATCTGTAAAGGGACATGCGCGACGAAATAAAACCTTGAGAAAATCTCGATCCTCAACAGTTTCTTGTCAAGATGTAAAACAGACATTTGACAAGTCACACTCATGGCTGGATGGGAAATACAGACCCACCAAAAAAGAAAACAAAATGTGTTTTGATGTGCTTTCTCTTTTCGTGTGGATTAATTTTCCCCCTTAGCAAGGCGAATACCAGCCAATATTGAAAAAGGGCCAATAAATACATATTTCTAAACATCAGGAGGGGGAGAAGAAATGTAATGAAGGTTATTTGAAAAAAAAAAAAAAGGCATTTATTGACTTGGTGTTTTCGCTTCATGGCTTTATAGCTCTTTTTATCCAAACCATTTCTGGATCTTTTAAACCAACCACCCTGGGTTTAATCATCCCATTAAAAGCTCAGTGGCATCAGCTTGTGCCCCAAATCATGCAATACCATCTTAATGTGAAATACACACACACACACACACACACACACACACACACACACACACACACACACACACACACACACACACACACACACACACACACAAACAAAAACACAAACACACACACACACACACACACAGACACACACACAACCACCACAATAAAAA
>CAAKHD010012020.1:136373-162520 GCA_901007705.1 Fistularia tabacaria
TTGTGTGTGTGTGTGTGTGTGTGTGTGTGTGTGTGTGTGTGTGTGTGTGTGTGTGTCCGCCCCCTCCTTTTGATCCAGGTCTTCCACTGAAACTTAGAGAAAAAAAAAAAAAAAAAATCAAAACAAAGTGCTTATGCTGTTTTTGCATAGAAATATTTTAGGATCTAGCAATACTGTCAACTACTGAGATATTTTTCAATGTTCCTCTGATATTTGATGCACTGACACTTTGCATGTTCCAGAGACAAATTTCTACCTTTCCTGTTTTTTTCCCTTCAGCAAATCCAAATGTTCTCTGCTCTGTCTTTACAAGGCTGACGTGACGCTCAGTTCTCTATTTTGAAATCGCCTTCTCTTTCGACGCGTGAAGTTTCAGACTCTTCTGTTTTACCCCAGTCGTGTCACGAGGGTTCAAACTTGACAGGGCTGGGACTTTGGACTTGTTTTAAAGCTGTGAGGAGCACCAAAGCAAAAGAGTAATTTAGCATGTTGGGAGTGGAGTGCATGCATCCAATGCTTGGCTGCTCTTATTCTAGAAGCTAAGAGATTTTGAACCTTCGTCCGTAACATTGTCTTTGAGAAGCCATCCATACTTTGACCCCAGTTCGGGGGACCTCATCTCTCAGAAACAGCCTTTTCCCAATCACGAACCACTGCATCCTTGGAGTTTACATACGAGTCAGCTGATTCAGATGCAACCCGTTCAGGATATAGTCATGGAATTCCCGTAAATCGAGTTTTGTACGTGTTTAAACTTTCCCTGTGCTATTAAAGATGCCTATCAGGAAAATGTGATGCAAAAAATGTTGACCTAAGCAATGCTAAACATTCTCTCCCTGGGGTTACTGGCAAAGCAATATGCAATATATAGGTAGATAGATAGATATAAATTGATGGTAAATATGCAATGCTGAACTGAAATAAATGATATTGCCTCTGTCGCTTTTCTGTTTGTTTGTTTGTTTGTTTAGAAAGATGCACAACAGCAAATCTAAGATTCATCATTTCTTTAATCAAACAGCTTTTACTCACTTTTTAAGTAAGAAAAATAGATGAGGAATCATTACAAATCCAGTCTATTCACATTTGTACATATAAATAAGCATAGTTAAGGGCACGCTCTCAAAATCACATCAAAAATATTAAAACATATTAACCACCTCATGTTTATACACAAATGAACAATATGAAATATACAACAGATGAGTTCCACGGAAACCAAAATGGTACCTTTTTTTTTTTTTCTTTTAAAAACGTTCACCTTCACCTACATCCTAACACTGATTGGCACGAGTGGAAGAGTGAACGGCAAGGACGTGTGTGTGACGGTACGGGGGTGAGATTTACAGGGTGTCAAACGTTTTGGTCATACGCTTTATCGAGTGAGTGACTCGCGCCGCAACTGCAGGAGTCTCGACCCCGACAGTCCAGCAAAGGAAACTGCTGGAAGCTCATCGCGAACGTGTGTGTGTGTGTGTTGTGTGTGTGTGTGTGCGTGTGCGCTGAGGGTTCAAGTGAATCATTGGAAAGTAGAGGAAATCTGCTAAGGTGTAAATATGTGGAAGAACTTACCTGCTATCACGGTCATGTCTAATGAGCCTTGTCTAAAGACGAAGACCAAAGCTTAGAGTGGAGCAGGAGCCGTTTGGAAGACCACGGTCATTGAATGCTAAGCTAACATTTAGCTTCCCATCACTTGATTTTTATTTATTTATTTATTTATTTTTACAATAATCCACACATTTGTAAATACAAGCTCAACCTGTATTTATATGAAATCCTTCGAGGACAAAGACCGTTAAAACAAGAGCTGAGATCCTGCCATTTAAGATTTCGAGTGAAAGTAACATGTTTAGAGAAGTTGTTTTGTTTCTTTTCCACTCATGAAATTAAGGTGGAGTTAAAAGGGAAAGAATAAGGAATTCTTCAACTGGATTAAAGCACGATTATTTAGCCGTTGGAGAAAAGTGTTAACTGTGCAGCCAAAGTGACGCTGAAGGACAACCCGACGATGGATCTGCACTGGCTATACGGGGGCAGCACTTTGCCCAGTGATTGCTCAGTGATTTCACGATTTGGAAATTAAACCTGATGAATCATTTAGCAGCTTTTCATTAGTTGGCAACAAGAAGGGACCCCAGGAGGTGTGAGGAACAAGCTGGTCGGAAGGGTGACAGCCATCTGATACATGACTGACCTCTAGTGGCTGTCTTGCAGACACACGACTTGAACAGAATATCCACTTGTGCCGTTTCAATAGCATTGACGGATGCATCGCTTGGCCGCACGCTCTCTAAGTCACATCACACCTGCGGACCGCTGTGATCGGACAGCGAGGTCTTTCTGAGAAAGTGTCTGTGCTGATACCAGGACCGGCTTGTCCCTGGAAACTCCTACGAATCAATCACTCACTGACAGTGGGTTGAAATCGTGTTGCAAAAACTACCGGTCACAATTTAGAGCGGGGATGAATCGGGAGCTGGGCAGTGCACATCGAAGGATTCGAGACTAACGTGAGCCGTCAAATTCAGTTTCAAACTCAAAAGAAAAAAGGCGGACTCAATAAATTGAGCTGATACCGTCTTGTTTCCTCGTGCGCGGAGGATTCGTAAATAAGTGCCGTGTCTAAGGATGCGAGAGGGTTCCAGTGTCTTGAGAAGGTCTGACCTGAGTCCGGTGGCGGCAGAGCAGGAGAGCCACCGCAGCCGAGGCCCCGCCGCTCTCCTCCAAACTAGCCTGACGATGGAGAAGAGCAAAGAGAAAGAGATTATCGGAGAGGTTTTCATCATTTAAACGTATCCATCGCGAAGGTTATGTCCGTCACATTGCAATCCAACTCTGTCATCCGCCCTCCCTACTGCTCCCGCCGGCTGATTGAAATACAGGACTGAGATTTTGTCTTTTTCCGCCACGCATGCGCAGCCAACCGCACGCAATCTGTCAATATACCGCCGCTCTTCCCAGGGAGGGAAATGTGGAGCTACACTTTCGGACTGTTCATAAAAGCTAAAACACGAAATCCCCGCCCGAAAAGCGAGCTGAGGAGGAGAAAGGTGAAGGAGCTAAAATCGCAGCTGTCCGGGGAGCAGCCATTTTTTCTCGGGGGCTGATTTCAAAAACTTGGGACCGTCGACCGGCAGCTACTATCCGGAATAACGGCAAGTCATCAGAGTAAACGATGGTGATGACGGGAGCGCGCCGCCACTCTGGCAAAACCCCTAAACGCACTTCTGACTTTCAGTTTTTAGTCTATGGCCGTGAAAATCTTCTGGCTTAAGCCCAGCAAAAGGTAATGACCAAAAATGTACTCTGTCTCAGTGCGCCGTGAAGGTTCATGCAGTTAAGCAGGGTGCACAGACATGCATTGTGTTTAGTAAACATCAGCATTTTTAGTGCATGTAGGTCATTTTTACGTGGTCATTTGAAAAGTAGCTCACAAGGCAAAAAAGCGTGGACACCTGTGATTTAACCATGAATGGAATAGCTCGAACACACGGGTCAAACTCAAGGCCTACGGGCCAAATGTGGCCCGCGAGAACGTCTTAATAAGGTCTGACTGTCTTACAATAAATGAGTCAAACAAGTGCACTGACCATAAACTACATTTCCCACAATTCATGCCGATCACGTGACCCACAAAGTGACGGCATCCCGTCATTAGACTGCAGTGGATCCACATTCATGCGATTTTCAACAAGTGGAATTGAGAAATACAAATGATCCCTAAATATCCAGGAAGAGAAAAGTTGATGCAGATGAATATTTTTCTTTCTTCACCTGGATAGTTTGATCTTTGATTGACGGAGTGATTTGGGATTCTTAAGCTGACAATATAAAAGGATTTATGTTGTAACAGAGCAACGACTAAACATATGTATTTGACATCTAAGCAAATGCATGTTTCATTTTGGATTTGAATGAGTAATAAATTAAGAGTTATTTGACATTAAGAAGTAGTTTCATTTATTCTACATTACATTTGGTTACATTTAGTCACATTTATACTGTTACTGTTACATGTTACCCTTTGCCGGCAACCATGATACTGATGTGGCCCTCGATGAAAATGAGTTTTGAGACCCCTGAGCTAGAATATCGCTCATCCACTGTTGGATGTTTGGCGCTTGGATTGATGCTACGACGTGCCAGTCAGGTACAGGAGTTCTTTCGGCACCGGGCTGATCCTTCCATGACGTATCACTGAGCGTCATAGGAAATCGTACCTGCCGGCAGCCGTCAGACTGTATCTTCCTTCCTCTGAGTGCCAGACACTCCGAGTCAGTTGGCTGTCAGTGGGGTCGTCATGTGCAATCATTCTCCGTATGTATAATAATTCCATTGTTTTCTGTGCAAATTACCATTTCCTGTGCAATAACCCTGATTGATACCCATAAATACCACATGTAATCACATACATGGACTTCTAAATACACATGTATATACTTTACATGTCTTTAGCTTGATTTATTTATTTTGACCTTTACGGTTTTGTTTTCTGTTTTTATTCTTAGTTTTTATTATTCCCTATTTTATTCACTATTCTATTCTTTATTTTTATATAGAGTACAATTTTGATTCTTCTTCACTTCATTCTGTGAGCAGGAACTGCTTTCAACAAAAAGCAATTTCCCCCATGAGGATGAATAAAGAATTCTGACTCTGATTCTGATGCTTCCTTATACTTCGAGCTCAGCGAAGAGATCCCGGGTACTAACTTTCATCGTCCGAGTCGAAGCTGAAGAGCGCAGAGCAGGTGTTCAGAGCCTGGTGCTTCTGGAGCTCCTCGAGGCCGCCGAAGGAGGACAGACACTTGTCGCAGCGATGCCTGATCTTGGTTTCCTGCGCCGCCTCAGCCACCTGCTCCTGCGTCACCGACACCGGCTCCTTCTTTTTGTAATGATTCACACAAGCGGTTTTCTTCGGGGCGGACTCTTCCGTGTCTCTCCTCTTGCGCATGGATAGCAGAGACTCATCCATGTAGGTGGAGGGCGGCGGTCGGATGAAAGGGGCCTTCACGAAGGTCGCGTAGGAAGGGTCCTCGGGCCTGAAGGTTTTGTGCTCGGTTATAAGCGGCTCTCCCAATTTCTGCTGGGCGCCTTCCACCAGAGTGGACATGTCCTCCAGGTCCTTGACGTCCAGGGGGTCGCTGATGTGTCTTCTTTTCTGACACTTCTTTTTCTGAGCGGCGGCCGCGCCGCCGGAATGGGAAGCGGGGACGACGTCCTCGTATCCGTTGACGGGGGTTTTGCTGTCGTCCGCCGGCACCCATGTGGGGGACCTGTCGGAAACATGGGCATGGTCTTCGCTACTATCAGCCACGCTACCATCGCAGGTCTGATCTTTGCTGACTTCCTTAGCGTCGCCGTGATTCGAGTCCTCGGCGCGGTCAGCGTCGGGGCTACTCCTTTGCCCTTTTTTACTCTGCAGCCAGATCTCCTCGACCTTCAGCCTCTGCTTCCAGGGGGCCTCTGGATTCTGCTGCTTCTGCCGGCTGGGTCCCAGGTCCAACTCGTCCCTCTGAGGCGCCGGGATGTAGTGTCTCCATTCGTGGTCGTGGAGGCACTGCAGGCTCGGGAACACCTTGTCACAGTTCGTGAAGGAGCACTGGGGTCTGAAGGGCTTGTGGGTGTTCACGTGCTCCTTCAGCTCTTGCTGTGTCAAGAAACGCTTGTTGCAGTCCAGGTGGTAACAGAAGTGAGGGAGAGGAGTGTCGTGGAGCTTCATGTGGTCCTTGTAATGTTGGAGGATCTGCAGCTGCCTGTCGAGGGAGAGGAGCCGATACAACGAGCAGGTATTAACTTCGAAAATGAATACAGTGAACACAATACCCTCCAGTGAAAAGGCTTAAAACAGCTGATAACTCAGCCTGAACCCACAAGTTCATTTCAAGCTCGCTGCTGCACCAGCGGGCAGACCGGGTGCCTTTCAGCGTGGATTTTTTCTCCCACAGTCCAAAAAAGTAAACAAAAAAAAAAAAAAACACATCAAGTGGTTTATCTGTGGAACTGCAGGCCCTGAATGTTGTGGAGGTGTGAACGTGAGCACCAATAGCAGTGGATTTGTGGAAGGTACGCGGTAAGGGGAACCTCTCCTACCATCCAACACCAGCTGCCCTCTTTGAAAAATTTCTTTTAACGTACATGAATGACTTACTCTCACCAAAGAGAGATTTTCTTTTGATAAAATTACACGGCACGAGCTTGATATTGACTTTTTTTGGTTTAACTTTCAAGCCCGTGTCCTTTATGCACGGCAAGGTGCCTTTTCTACAGAAGCTCAAGGTACGACTCCAGGCTAAGAGCTAGCATTCAGGCTGTACAATGTGGGAAAAGCATGATACCCCATTGAGTTAGCGCGACTTCCTGTTTACCTGAGGCAGAGGGAGCACTTGTGCTTGGCCCAAACAAACGTCTTCTCCAGCACCTTGTCGTCGTTAATGTGGCACCTGATGGCGTGCCGCGTCAGCGTGGTGCTGATCCTCAGGAACACTCGATCGCAGGACACCGACGGGCACAAGTGGTACGTGATGTCGACGCCGAAGCCGTTTTCTCCCGCCGGTTTGTCGGCTCCGTCGCCCTCCTTCTCCGGCTTCATCCCGGACGGGTCTTTCACAATCACCAGGCCTTCTTTAATGACCACCTGCTCGTCCTTGAAGTCCAGCTGCCTGTGGATGTTGGAGTCGGGGTTTTTAGACTTGAGCACAGCTGTCTTTTTGATGAGTGTGCGGAGGTTTCTGATGATTCGATCTTCCCTCCTCAGGCTGGACACTCTCGTCTTGCCAAGCGGTTTCTGCTTGGGAGTTTCCTCTTTCAAATTCACGGCGGGTTCCTCAGGAGGCTGGGTCTGGCTCCCGACATCGCCCGCCGTTCCATTGGCAGCCGGAGCATCTTCAGCGGGAGGATTACTGACGTCCGGCTTATGATTGCACATTTCCTCAATATGGTCCCGTACGTGCTTTTTGGCAAAAGAAAGCTGCTTAAAGCGTTTCCCACACAGCACGCACCGGAGCTTCTCAATCTTGAGGTGCGCGAGGGCGTGCCTCAGAACATTCAGGCCTTTGTAGTTCTTACGGCAGATGCTGCAGTCGTAGCTTAAATGAGCGTATTTCTGAGTCCGGAGTACTCTTCTCCTCCATTTGCTCAGGCCCGACTCCTGGAGGAAAGACAGGAAACCAGAGCAGGGAGGGTCACAGTGGGACATGGAAAACACTTGAAATGAACTTCCTTCGATGAGTAGGATCGACTTACTGTTGTCTGGGTGAGCATCAACAGGCTGATGTCGCGGTCAACACCATTCGAACAGCATATTTACCCGGTAATAATGTGAGTTTGGCTTACGGGTCAATGCTCGATACGCTAACAAAAGTCACACTGAAAAAAGCAACTTTGTTCTTGCTATTAAATTGTTCTTGCTGTAAAATTAATTTCATACCTGTAGAAATATGCATCCTGTTATTTCTGTTGAATGCAACGCATAGCGTCAAAACCAGGTCAGAGGGAAGCCACCTTTAAGACCTACATAAACAACTGATCTATTATTGGCTTTATTTTCAGGCTCATGACACCATTTTGAAAACAGCGACACTGCGTGGCTCCGTGTTTCAGCCACGTGCTGTAACCCGTGTATCAAGAGGAATAAATAGACCGTTTTTCTTCGTATCCTCTCTTTGCATTTTGCCATTATCGTCCTTCTGGTGGCTTATAAAGGTGGGAGCAGCGAAGCCAGGGCCACACTTTGAAAAAATACCAACTGACCTCTGTGCTCGTGTCCTGCGTCTCCGGTGTCGGCCCGGAATCTTCCAAAGCGTCGCCGTTGAGTTCGTCCGGCTCCGAGGGCTCGGCAGGAGACGGTTTGTCGTTCTCGGCCTTTTTGGATTTAAAAGCGTAGCTGTGTAACAGTTCTATCGGACAATCTAGCAAATCTAAGGTGGGACCGTCCAGCTCGGGATCTCCGTCAACAGCGGGAGGGACAGCCTGGGGGTCCCCGGGGGGCCCGTCACAAAGCGCGGAGCCTGGATGGGTTTGCTTTTCCTCTTGGCTCGGAGTATCGACACCCCCGCTCGAGATGGAGTCGGTGTGTCTCTCGAGTTCCCCCATTTGCTGAGGTCGGTTTTCCATCGGCACGCTCTCTTTTTCGAGTTCGTTCTCCAGGTGCGGCATTTCCCGCGCTTCATCTTCCGTGTCGGATTTTTCCTCAAAACCAGACTCCTCCTCCTCCTCCCCCTCGGTGAAGGAGATTTCATTATCGGGGTAAGAGACTTCATATTTCTGTAACGGTTTCCTGCCCCGTTTTTTCCCTGGGAGCTTGACTTTCTCTTTCGGTGTCTGCAGCTGCTCCAGCCGTGGAAGACCTTGTAGCCAGCGTTTCTTCCTGCCTTTCCTCTTCAAAATCTGGCTCTTGACGCACCGGGATAAATACTCTCTCTTGCGGTTCAGAGGGAGTTTGGCGGAGGTGGCGTTTTCCCTTGTTGTGTGATTGTATCTCAGTGAATACACGGGTTTATTACGCAGAGAGGTAAATTTCAGATTGTATTCGATCTCCGGGTCTTCGCCCAGGTCCAGCTCGTCGTCGGACGCAGGCTGGACTCTCTTCCGGGGGCGTCTCCCCCACCTTCTCCTCTTCTTCTTGGGAGCGTCGTTTGGTGGTTGGACACACGTCTCTGCCGCCCCCTCAGGGGTCTTTTCCTCTGGAAGATTGTGGTTCTCTGTTGCAGCTTCAGCGCACCTGCAGGAATTTAAGACTTGGGCGTTTGAATCATTGACACAATTATTTACTATTGTCTCATCACAGTATTCCTCCTCTTCTTCCCTCATTTCGCTGAGAACAGCAGCCTTCAAGACTTTGTCATTGATTAACTCCAAGCAATGTGTCCGGAGGGTCAACAGGTTCCAAAACTCGGGGTCAAAGCACAGCCGTTCCTTGAGCATCTGCAAAACCAAAAGGCCAAACATCACCGGTGGAAAATAGAATTCTATTCCATAGCTTAGATAAACACTGTGTCTCCACAGCGTCCGATCTGACCTGCAGAATGTGGAAGCGAACGCTGGTTCGAACGGGGCTGTTCCGGGGATGCGGCTCCTGGTCGGGGTGCATATAAAGCAGGCAAACGGTCCTGTAAGCTTCCAGGCTCCGCTCCTGGCAGAACACCAGGAGGGCACATGCTCGACAGATTTCCAGGTCATGGGGCAGGAGGAAGGCGATGGTTTTGCAGACCAGAGCCCGGGCGACGCTGTCGGCCTGCATGTCGCACAGCTGCAGGGCCCTGGCACAAAGCTCCACACACACTTGGACTCCGTCGCCTCCCAGCTGCCAGCAAGCAAACAGAAGCACATTATGCCTTCGCTTGAAAGGCTACGGTGAAATGGTGGCGGGGAATAGACAGACTTAGCAGGTTTTGGTTTCAGAGAAAACTGTTTCCGAAGCCAGCGTTCGAGGAAAAGGAGCACAGTAATTTACCCCTTTGACATACTATTTCAATATTAGTTGCTTCTTCTTTATTTTCTGGAACATTCTTGATCATTTAACTGATACAGTTCGCACTCATCTGTGATTTGTCGGTAGCATCTTGCCCAATTTAATGGTAGTTTTTTTTAAAAATCATATTTTGCTGTTGTATCGTTATCATGTCAGTACGGTATCATTACTCCGGATGCAACAAGTAATTTCTCAACTTCTCCCACAGAAAATGGTGCGAAAAACGCTGCCGCAATGTTGTCCAGCTGTACCTCGGTGGTGACCAGTTTGATGAAGGGGAAGATGGCTCTGACGTTGGTGGCAGAAGAGGCAAGCTGCAAGCACTCAACGAGGAAGCCTTGTCTGGAGAGGTGAGCACGAAGATGTAACCTGCTCCAGATGAACACTAGGTCCCTGCAAGAAGTCAGTCAGCTAACTCAACTGTTTGTTATCAAATTTAAAAAAAAAAAGGAAAAAAATCTATCCAATTACATGTTGGTGAATCTGAGGACTTGGTCAACAAGTCATGTAGGAATCTTGCAAACTTCAGATGTGTCTTTTCAAAGTAGTCCCATCAACCACTGAGTCTTACCAGATGTAGTACATGTCTCCATTGTGCAGCTGCTGGGTGAGGAACGCTTTACATAATGACAAAAGCAGTTCATCTTTTTCAACCCTCTCTGTGTTGCAGATGATTTCCACAGCATGACGACCATCTATCTCTGCCATCTGAGGAGGCGGCCAGGGAGACGCGCATGCAATAAAACAAAAATAAACAGAAAATGAAAAATGTCAGACATTACATTTGATGTGTCCAATAAAATGTTTGGTATAAAAATTTACGATTTCTCGTGACTAATTTGGATATTATTGTGAATCCCTACGTACTGAGCATTTCTTGAATGAGTCATTGACTCTTTGCTCAAGTTGTCGTGGCAAAAACACTGAATGCATGTGTTTCGTACCTCCTTGTGAAGGTGTTCGTGCAGTGAGGCCTTGTAGAGGCAGGTCAGGTACGCCTGATGGAAGTACAGATGCTTTCCGGCCTTGTGGTTTTCCAGGCAGGCTTTTGCCAGGGCCATCGCCTCCTGTATCCTCTCACAGGCCTGAAGGTAGCGAACCCGTAGCTCCAGGAACACTGGCAACTCAGAGTTCAGGTAGTTCTCAACTGTGCAGGAGTGAATGAAAAAGTGAAGTGGGTGAAATAAGGGTATGAGACGAACCATTGATTCACACATATCTGAAGGACAACAAATAACACGTGCTGGCTGAAGGTCACATGGACCACTGCCCTTTTTTAAAAGCAGACCAGCCAAATTGTTGCTGTACATAATGTGTCGCTGCACTCAATACAATTAACAAATGTATTGGTTTACGTCATACAACGCTTTTGGGAATATTCTTTCTTTTCATTAAAACTTGCATTCTGATATTTGGACTGAAAATGAAATCTGAGGGGGAAAAAAATGGCAATTTTATGATGATGATTTAGGATTTTTTATGACGTGATTTAAGCTTTAAGATTTAAGATTTAAGCTATTTCATTTGCTGTGCATTCTTTCAATCGTCGTAAAGAGCTAACCTTGCTTGGGAGGCAAGTGTTTGTCCTTCAGGATCCCTTGTAACACTGGATTCTCCCACGGGCCTCCTGCTTTGATGATCTGCTTGACATGCTGGAGGTAGACATTCCTGTGCCTGAGGAGCTGCAAATGGCACTCCTGCAAGAGGAATAAAAGGTGATTGATTGAATTTCCCTGTCAAATACTCAGCGGTTTTTGGAGACGATCAGTCAAAATAACAACTTTAAAGATAAATATCGCTGATATATGGCCTGAAGAACCATATGAGAGTGTCTGATCAAACTGGCTCTTTCCCTCTGATTTCAAGGTAGTAATTTCTCATTTGTGAAGGCAACTATAGCTTAGCAACTGACAGCACATTGACAAAGATCTGGCCTGATAAAAATATGCCTTGTGAAATCTATCTCCATTTTATTCATTTTTGAATTGAAAAAACTGTCAAGGGCATGACCTTTATTAAAAAAGAAGAAAATGTGTCACTTCAGTGCAGGCTCTTGTTTGTTCGAGGCAATTTCAAGAACGAGAGATCTTTGGTCACCTGATAAGAATCCAGGATGTCTTTTAGAGGTTCTTCCCCAAATTCTTCTTTGCTGAAAAACAGCATGAGTTCAAAGAAACTCCTGAGAGACAAGATGGGAAAAAAATGAGTGGAAAGATCATCTCCAAACAAATGACAGTTCACGTATATATCAAATACAGCCGATCAAACTGAGCTTTTTCACCACAAATACATTTTCAACATACCAGCTTGCTGATGCAACGATCCTTTTTGGAATTCCCGTAAGTCAAATACTGCGGAGCAGCGCAGAGTAATGTTTTAGCTGTGTGGATGTTTAATTGGTCACTTAAGGCAGCGTTCCCCAACCCCCGGGCTGCGGACCAGTACCGGTCCGTGGGTGGTTTGGTACCGGGCCGCACAGAAAGAATAAATAACTTACATTATTTCTCTTTTACTTACTATCCGAATCTGAACAATGTTTTATTTTGAACACTGATCAATCCTGTGCCTCCGTTCCATCGTCTGTGACTCACCACTGACGCATGTCAAAATGCTTGTCTCGGTCGCGTGATATATTATCACTAATATTAAACCCACAAGCAAGCGCAATGAGTAAAAAACAGACGTCTTTGGAAAGTGTCTTTGCAAAGGGGAAGAGGCCATCATATCTGTGAGAAGCGGGGTTTTCTGCAGTCACAGCAACCAAAACAAAATGACGGAGTAGACGGGACACAAGCAACACAGTTGCGGTTTCATTGTCTCCCATCCCCCCTCGATGGGACCGTCTGCTTGCAGAGAAACAAGTTCAGGGCTCTCATTGGCTTAGCGTTATGGTGAGTTGTATTTTTCATGTATCTTATATTTGTTTTGTGGTGTATCTTATTTTGAAGGTATGTTTAAGCGTTACCATAGCGACCAGAGAGCGTTCACAGGCAGAGAGGATGTTACTCTTGCTATGTTGTTGGCGCATGTTAGGAGGATGCTGCTAATAGAGTTACTTACTACTACTCAGTTGATTCTCGTTATTATCATATTTACAAAATACCAAAGTTTTTGTGTTGGTCGTATCATTTTATTTTGTATTTATCCGCCACACCTTAAAGGTCGTTCTGTGAAAATATTGTCTGACATTAAACCACAAAAAAGGTTGGGGATCGCTGACTTAAAGTCTTTTACATGGTAAAACAGACTAATATATTAATACTGCAAAAAAAATAAAAACCGCAATATTCAGCAGTTCTTGACATTGACATACTTCATGATATTTGCCTGTGCATGGAAAGTAACGAGCCAGGTAACCCAGTAGAGAAATTCACTGTAGCATCCTAATCAATAGTGATATTCCACTCTTAAAGAAATCTGTGTAAAAGGTAACTCGTTATGGTGGGAAACACCATCACTGAACCGACCCTTCAGGGTATTTCTTACCGACTGCCTACAAACTAAAAGAGATACCAGATTAAATCAATATTCTCTGACTATAAAAAACAAACACACAAACAAAAAAAGAAGTCCCTGACTGGCTGGTGCAAATCCGATTAAAATGTCCCTGTAAAATAACCAAATTTAATGAATTGTATTTGTTTTGGTGAATTTAGCTAAAAACTGACAGAGTAGAGATGGTTGGCAGAAGGGGCTGCTGCCAGGAAACCACTGTTTCACATCCCCAAACCGAGAAGCATGCAAGAGCTGAACAATGCAAAGTCAAATCCTCGGGAGTAATGAATCTGCATTATGACTGGCTGTCCCAGAACATTAGGCTTTTTATTCTACCTGGTAGAAAAGTGAATCAGAACACTGCACCACAATAGTTTCGCTCGCTGTCAGCTAAGCTAAATGAAGAAGTGAAGTCAGCATCAACAAGTGTTGAAAGAGAAGAGAAGAGGAGAACAAGAGGTTTTCCACAACCTCGTGAAATTGGCCTGCCCTGGCATATTGGCTAAAATTATTGTACATGGCTGTTTAAAACTTTGTTGTTCAAAGAGCAGCTGACATAATTTGGAATCCATCAGACTGGTCACACATTCAATCAGTTCCAGTGTAGTCTGGAGATAATCTGTGGACTGAGCAGAAATCAATAAAGGGAGACAACATCAACTCTCTTTGCTGGTTTTATTTAGCAGTCAGAAAGTGCAGACTTTGTGGATATTTTCCATGCTCTGACATCGTGCATTGATCAACCCCTCCGTGCCCGGCAACCATCCGCTCTTGTGCTTATAAATGTCCACCTTTGTCACTAATAAAGACGCCAAATCTGTAGGCAGCGTTTCACAGCAATTGCACCGCACTGAGCTCAACCCCATGATGCTTTGCCTGTTTGCACAAACCCAAACACTGCAGTCGTCACACCGCCCCAGTGCGAGACTCCATATCGACCTCTCAAAACATTACATTTGCAGTCAAACTCAAAAGAAAATATTGGAAATGAATAAATACGAGACTTCATATCTAGAAAATTGCACACGATGCTGTCTGGAGAAGGTTACTGCTAAACCAGGTAAACATATTGTGTGATTGAACTACCATAAAACCAATAAGGTCACAAAACCTGCTTCAGTCTACTTACAGGGCCAGGCTGCTGAGAACGTAGTGGATATGCTGACAGTCATCTGGAAAGGCAGCAGTGGCTTTTGTGAAACTGCAGAGTGCTGTCCGCAACACCTTCAGCTGAGGGAGAGGAACTTGCCATTGACCTGTGTATTCTTCAACCAGCTGTGCATTCAGGAGGACAGGGTGAACAGGGGGTGGGGTAGTTTGTGAAAAACAGAACAAAATAACAATCCTTACCGCAATAAACAACCAATTATCAAATATGCCCAAATGTGGGCGACCCTGACCAAGCTGATTCAGCGCTAAGCACAGCGAACCAGGGAGAGATGGCTGGAGAACAGAAGCAGAAATATTGTTTGCTGATGTTTTTGGGTTTGAAATACGTCATCGCACAGCTGATGTCATCAGATGATAACATCCGACTCTGGTGTTGTGCCCACTCTTGGGCACCTTCTCAACTACAAGATAATAAAATATGTATATACTCATTAAAAAGCTTTTCCCTCAGTTGACAACATTTTTACAACCATGCCAAAATCGCGTGAAAGATATCTTGGTGAGTCTCTAGATCAGGAGAATTGCGGCACAGTCTGACTCTGCTGGGGGAAAAAAGCCGTACCAAAATATATTAGTTTCAGTATTAACTTGTAATGTCCGAAGAGAAAAATATGAATTGGGGAAGAAACATCATTTTGTTCGCTGTTTGTTTTCAGGCATCAATGTGATCAGCACAGAGCTTTGAACGTGATCCATTTGTTCATTCGTTCCCTGAATCACACACAGGGCTACAGGAGCGCCAGAGCCTGGACACTTTGGACCATTCCCTCCATTATTTACATGTACCGATAATTTAGTTTTCAATCGACTTCATGTGTTAGGACTGTGGGAGGGGACCAGGGAACCTGGAGAGAAAACATGCAGCCATGTGGAGACCATGCAAGACTCACGCAGAGGATAAAAAGGCCTCTGAAATCTAATCAGGAACCTTCCTCCTGTGGAGTTGTCTCACCACCGCACTGCCCTTGCCACCGACTTCGAGCAACAGTGTCTTGGAAATCTGAGTTAAACAATTAATAACAATTTCTCATCATCATCAACACTTGTCCCACGCTGCTACAGAGTCTGCTTATCAATCACAATTTAATCTATCAATTCTACTACTTGTGCTGCTCAACATTACGTAATTAAACTAGCTATGTTTGCCACTGGCCACAAAGTCCAGATGCTAAAGACCTACAATATTGCACATTTATGCTCAGCCTAACTTGTATGCAAAAAACCTTTTAACACAATGAAACAAATCAACCTCAATAAGTAATATGCAACACACAATGTGCATAAAAGCATGGGTCTGAAGATGAACACTGCATTTTGATAACCCAAGAACGTCACTGTTATCATTCACTGTGACATTAACTGCCAGGAGGGTTTTGTAGCACATCTTGAAAGGTGAATTTGCAACTTTCTCAAATTGCTGGCAATAACTAACTGACTGCGAGATGTGTCGATCAGATGGCTGCTATGTTTTGGAAGCTTCTGTCATGCTGGGCCATGCAGGTCAACCGGTATCATTGTTGTCCCCATCAGGTCCGTTCCGATAGACGTACTTCAGCAAATTCGTTAAGTCTCGTTGAGTTAATCTCTTGGCATTACTACAACGGTGGCACATACGATTCAAAGTGCGTTTTCGTCAACTGTCTTTCCCCACAAGTTTCCCATCCCATTGGGTTGCCAATCGGATTTGTTAAACAGAAACTAGCGTTTAATCCTGTATCGTCGCTTAAAAGCAGATTGGTGCTCCGGTACATGTGGCTTAATTGAAATACTCGTCAACATTGGTAAGCTATTTATATTGACACAGTTCGCTCGTCCTGGCGTTAATTAGCTTACCTTAACTAGCAAGCGAGCGGGCGAAACGGGTCAAATGTGGATCATTCTAGATTGTACGTTTACGGGGAGCTTAGTTTATGACAAAATCACATTTTCTGAACTCAAACGCGTGTGTTTACGATACCGGAGCAACAGTGCTAGCTAACAACTGTTTAAATAGAGCTAGTCTGGAGGCTAACATTAGCTACCGATGCAGGTGACGCTAGCAATAAACAGTCCACAACAAAGGAGATTAGTCATCGGAGAAGATTCAAACATACCTCACAAAACTCAGAACAATATTCTTTGCTCTTTGGGGAGGATTCATCGCCGCAGTGTCTGTTACACAACGTGTCAAGACCTAATTCAAACCCGTCTATTTCCAAATCACTTTCGCTATCCGCCATACTGGCTTCTGCATCCGGCGCATAGTCAACGTTGCCAGGTCTGCTAGACTGAATCCCCCTTTCCGGCGCCACAAACTCGCCGCTAACCTGGCAACCCTGCAATTCAAAACACTCCCATCAACTCCAGTGTGTTGGGAACAAACTGCCACCTAAAGTTTCAACTTTAAAAGCAAAATCGACGAAACTCCACATCATGGAAATAGCTGCAAGGAGAATGTCTGGAATGCTTTTCCCTTGAGATTATATTCAATGTCAAATCCCTGTGAAAATAAAGACTGAGTCGTTGCACGACTTAAGGTGCGATTTTTCATATTTAATTTCATTATCACAGGTGCAATAACAAAACAACGACCTCTTTCCTCTGACATGCAAATTTAGCACCAACAGTGCCAACTTCTGCCTCACATCGTACTGTGAGATGTTCACATTTTCTCTTGTTTTGGTTCTTTGCTCTCATTTGTTTTTCATGGCTTGAAACCGGACCTGGGTACTAATTTCATACCACACACTGAAACGTGTGCTGGTATGACAATAAAAGTTCCTTGAATCCTTGAATTGTTTACCGTGCGTCCACCGCTTACACAGCAAGCCTGAAGCAAAAAACGTCATTGTTTAACTTTACTTAGATGCAAACCTTGCACTGTTGCACACAGCCAGCTGTATAGATTGTCATCATCCTGGATGTGAAGGTGAACATCAACAGTGTGGTTCATTTCGAACAAAAGTTAAACTGAAACTTACTGTAGCATACAAGTCATAAATCATAAAAAAAGTTTTTTTGAATAGGTCCACACCCCTTTACATGATTACCCTTATTACCTACCCGTCATTACAAAAAGAGACAGCCAGTGTGACTGTCTGTTCAGGGATCAACCTTCATCGTTGTTCAGTTTCACCTGTCTCTAAATTCGCGTGGGAGGTCATTTCTTCTTATTTAAGTTTTTGTTTTCATATTTAGCCCCCAAATGTCTAAATTTAATTCCAGCTCCCTCTGGCTGGCTGTGGGGGAAATAGTGAGTGTGGGTTGTCGTTGACTTGGGGATTTGGCAACCCCTAGGGTTATTGCGGGGTACTGCAGGGGATTGTGACAATTTTGGTTGACCAGACTTTTTAAAAATGTTTTACGCTAATTTAATAGTCTCTAAATACACATACACACACAAAACACGAATCCAATATATTGTAGGAATGGGAGGAATGGGGGAAGGGGCTGTCATCTTAAATCCACACATTCAGTGACAAAAATATTCTAAAAATGTAAATTTGACTATCGTGTTTGCGTGATTGTCACGCAATTAAAAGACGACGTCTATACTGGCATTGTTACCAGGTGACAAGGTGTGTTTAAAAATGGCAGCGGCACGGCCACACAACTCGCTTTACCGTGCACATTTTGGAGATAAAAACATGAATAAACGAACCTTTGCATTGTATAAATAGTTTAGGATTGGATGCACAATTACATGGTAGATTGGCATGAAGCCGAGTTGAACATAAAACCCAATTTTATACAATATCTTGAGTAGATTACGTCCATCTCTCCGTCCGGTTGAGACGGCTTGAAAAATGCCAAAGACCCCTGCTTTGAGTCTAAACATTGACACTCTCTGTGATTCTAATCTTTTCATTTGCTGCATGTCCTTTGCTTATTATTAATTCAAAGGAAATGGAGGTGAATATGACATTTTAATGTCTTATTGAATCGAATGTTCAAGGTGAACATATATTAAAATACTTCTTCACTCACAACTGCTGTGTTGTGCCGTTGAACGGTAAATTGTTTCTTGGCTGTCTGTAGTGTGGTGCGGTCGCCTTCAGGGGGAGCAGACATACCAGAATGGAGAAAAGGGAAAATGCAATGTTGGATCAGTGGGCGGCGACTCTCGCTTTCTTGTCCACGGAGACAGTCTTCCCCTTTGTTTTGGAAGCATTCAAAGGTTAGTTAATATCCCCCAAACCGCCCATGGTCCTCTGTTCATTTGGATTAAACAAAACATCCAAACCGAAGCATTATTGTCACACTATTTCGAAAAACAAAGAAATATGTGGGCTATTATGTTCTGTAACTCCATTCACAAAGGGACAGATCTGCAGCCGTCCGGATTTCGACATTTCTAAATCCGAGTCTGAACGAGGATAACTTAGTGAAGACCAAGGGGGGCCATCATTTTTCCGTGAACTGTTTATTATTGATTATGGAAACAGTGACAGACAAAGAAAGAAACAGTACAGAACGACCAGTCATAATGTCTATGACACACCTTGTGTTATCTCTCTGTCAAACAGTACACTTCACACTGGACACATCCACCGGAGACACTTTCGTCAACATGTTGTGTTCCATCCTGGCAGCAGGAAAGGAAACCTATTTCTATTCCAGGTGTTTGAGTGGGAGGCGATAATGAGCGGGTCTCACCGCTGGTTTTCTGTTCATTACCTACCCGCTGGCTTTCACGTGAGGGAGCATAGTTCGGTAACGAGCTGTTCAATATATATCCAGGATGTATGGACGGATAAATGAATAAATAAATAAATAAATAAATATTTAAGACATTTCGAGAAATAAAAAAATCAAAAAAAAAAAATCAAAATTTGCTTAAAAGTGTCATCTCGTAACCCGCGCAACTGCAAACTCTACAAGAGTCTTGTTGCAGCCGCAGGTGAAGCTTATGGGACTTATGGAATAGTTCTTACATATTTTATATTTAAATATATACCTGTGAATCCCCACCTTAATTCAACTTTAAGGAATCCGCTCTGTCTCAGACCACATACGATCTTTATACATTGCCTTCTGATTGAACACCTTGATTTTCAGCAACTTGGATGTTGTTTGCGGTGTGTCGGATTGTTGTGCCGCTGCTATTTCTGTCGACGCTGTCAAATCAGACTCACCTTTCATGACGGGTATAACTGTAGAAAGTCACAAGTTGATATTGGTGTGTGTGTGTGTGAGCATTTCTTTTTTATACATGTTCTGGATTCAAGCCGGCAGTCCGGACCAGATAGGAGAGAGGTCATTAGATGGAAGAGACATGATGGCTAGCTATTTCAAGACCTTTTAATGGGGCCAATCTGTAGTGCTCAGAATCCTGGCCTTAAAATGGTCAGCGATGGCCCATTTCCTAAAAAACCAACATGTCAGCATCCCATCACACACAGGAATGAACACCATGGAGATCTCAGGCTGTGTCTATTTACGTCAGTGCTTGGATTTCAGCATGGAACTTTGCTGCAAAGCTCGTTGCTGATCTGGTGCCATTTAGTCTGCTGAAGTGCCTGGTCGAGTGTCAGAAAATGAGTGTCAATCCGTTCCTCTTTGAGATCCTCTATCAGGCACAATGAGTCAGTTTCCAGTCGGCATTTCTTTACCTCTAACCGTCAACGCGCCCCGTCCTGGTGACCAGGTATTTTCATGCATAATTGTAACCATCAGAGGTAATTGCTGCACCTAACGAGTCTCTGGAAAGCCTTTTTAAAGTCTTCATTGAAGATGGTGTAGATGAGGGGGTTGATCAGCGAGTTGAGATACCCCAACCATGTCAGAAAGTCAGCCATCTCCATCGAAGTACTGCAAGAGCCGCACGTATTGACGATCACCTCTTTGACGAAAAACGGCAGCCAACAAATCACAAAAGCCCCAATGATCAAGCCCAACGTGTAGGCGGCCTTCCGCTCCCGCGCGCCCGAGATCCGCGGCGCTTGAGAAAACTGGCTTCTGCGCGACTCTGTGCGGGAGTCGTGCCTGCGCGCCTTGCTCTGGAAAGCCCTCGAGGAGACACGCACCCGTTCGCGCGGAGGTTCCTCCGTCGAGGGGTCAGAGGTAGACTTCTCTGGCGGGCTGATGGGCTCCGGACTTCGGGGTCCCCCGTCAGCATCGCCGTCTCCGGCGGGGTAGGATGACGGGATCATGCTCCCATTGGTCATGCATGAGTAGCGGCTGGCCCTGCTGGCCTCCCTGCGCATGTACAGGGTCTGCGCGGCGCGATATATTTTATAGTAGAGGATGAGAATGAGCAGCAGGGGGATGTAGAACGCTCCCAGGGTGGAGTACAGGGTGAAAGCCATATGGTGGTGGACGATGATGCACTGGTCCTCCTCTGAATCGCTCGTGTAGTGTCGCCACAGTAGGGGCGGAAGCGAAATGAGGATGGACAAGAGCCACACCACCGCCACCATCCCTCCTGCCCTGGCCCCCGTGCGTTTCTGCGAATACTCCACCGCGTTCGTGATGGCCTTGTAACGGTCGATGGCAATGGCAGCCAGGTGGAGGATGGAGCACGTGCAGCAAGTGATATCCACACTTAGCCAGATGGTGCACACCACCTCGCCCATGACCCACTTTTCCTTCTGAATGTACATGATACTGAAGGGCATGACCAGCACGGCCACCAGCAGATCGGTCACCGCCAGAGAGCAGATGAGGTAGTTGGCCGGGTGGTGCAACTTGCGGGTCACTGCAATGGCGGTGATCACCAAGCAGTTGAAGAACGTTGTCAGAACCGCCACGACGGAGAGGGTGAACGTTAGCAGGATTTTACTGGGAGGAGGTTTGGGCGTCTCCGGCAAGTCAATGCAAGTGCTGTTCGTGGCATAAACCCCCTCAGTGCAATTGGGAAAATCCATTCTGAAAGAGGGATAGGGAAGAGAATTGTGTATTAGACCTGAAAGCAGCTTAGAAAAACAGTCTTTTTTTTTTATCACAAAGAATCAACATTTCGTGTCGTTCCGTCTCCTTATCTGACATTGAAATTCTTTAAAAAAGAAGACAGAAAAGTGACCGCGTTAATGTGAGAGCAGTTATTCTGCGGAACATAATCCTCGCAAATGATTTCTGCTTTCCGCGGTTGTCAGGGGGGATGAAAGAAGTTTTCATTGCGAGGGGCTTTCTCAAGGTAATGGACTTCAGCTGCGTTCAAGGTCAGAAATGTGTTTGGCAGGAATTTCAAATACTTTGCCTTCCACCTCAAAGCTTTTAACGGCAGAAAATAAATAAATAAACAGAGCCCCGGCAGTCCCATCCTACCTGCTTTTGCGTTCAGAGTGCAGCGCACTGGTCGGTCCTGCTCGCCGTGTCCGCCGTCACATCACCCCTGTCACTCAAACACCTGGGAGACGACGGCGAGAGACAGAGAGAGAGAGCGGCGGAGGAGAGAACGTGTTAAAGAGGGAGCGTCGGACAAGCGAAGGCGAGGACGCATCTGAGAGGGAACGCGCTGCGGGAGAAATCTGAATCTTTGCACCTTTTCTGTAAAGTCATCTTTTGATTTTTGGAAAAAAACAAACAAAAAAAAACCCGCTGCAAATAATAATGGTCATTACTTGAAAAGTCATTAAAATCTTTCCGACCCGCTTCGATTTGTGCGATTGGGTTTTTCTTTGTCGACCCGGCAGCGAGTTCCAGGCACTCATCACGATTTAATCAAAATGTTCAGGTATGACTGTCACTGCCGCTCTCCTTCATTCTCCGCATTGCTCAGTATCCTGAAGACATGAGTGGGAACTGTTGCTATAGAAACACAAGAAGTAGGCCTACAGTACTTTTACTGAATTTGGCGATACAGCAGAGGAAGCCAAACTCCGACCGAGGGCTTTTGTTGAGGACGTTTGATTCGAAGCGGGTATGTAGTCCTGTGGACGGACGGAGGAGCGAGGCGGCGGCGGCGGGATCTGAGACCTAAAGGAAATTCGACTTGAGCGTATTTAATCTCAACACGGGACAAAAGTTTGTCTCCTTCACGTTGGCGGTCCAAACTGCTGTCGTTGCGATTCGTCTCGTTGTTACACAACGCTCCCACGTGCCACGCAAATGTCAAAGACGTGGAAATGTATTGTTTCCACTGCCGCCTTTGAGCCGCTTATATAAAATGCGCCGGAGATTCGCAACGCGCTGCGGAGCGATGACGAGTCCTTCACCTCGTTCAAAAGCTGTGGGTTCTGGCACTGCCTTGGTCAGGCTGACTCAGCGGGATGTTTTATACAGGTTGACGTGGTTTCATTAAAAAAAACCTGCAAAACACGAATTTGTTTTTTAGGAGGATGAGATTTCAGGCGGTGCGAGGGTTCATACTTCCGCCTCACAGCGAGAAGGTCCGCGGTCGGATTCCGCCACAGGGACTTTCTGTCTCCGCGTTCTCAGCGGGGTTCCTCCGGGCTCGTCCCGCAGTCCTCGCCACACATTTAAAAAAGTATTTTGAAACTCCGTCAAAACTTTTTCCAATAGGCCAAAACACAATGGCTTCTTTTTATCTTAAAGGATTGTGGGGATGTGTGTACAAGCTGAATGTTAATTTCACACACACACACACCAAAGCTGCTATTAAAGAAACAACAGTCCTCCCAGTCAGGAAAAGATTTTAAAAAGCTTTAGGTCTTTTGTCGGTGGAAATGATTAGAGAGAAGCTTGCAGTAAAGCTGGACCATGGCTGAGGAGACCTGGCTAGGGTTCATTAAGCTTCACTGACTGTGTGATAAAATGGAAAACACGCGTGGCTTTGTGGCCTTCCCAAAATGCATCTCTTCCCCCCGAGCTAATGAAGAGAATCCTTCTCCCCCTAACTATCCTTTAAGTCTTTTAAAGACAATACAATCGTCTCCTTTTGTGTCACAATGCAATTCCACACCCACCTCCATTTACCCTTGGATTAAATTGGAGGAAAACCCAACCGCACTAAATATGTAGATTAGTTTGTGCGGAAAGATACATGATAATTGCTGCAACGGCTCTGCTGCTGGGCTCTGAGCTGATGTTGTCTCATCTGAGCATCTGAAAACAATCAGTGTGCCTACATGTGGACAAATGTGTTTGAGATGCAGTGATTGACAAAATGGATCCACGGTGTCGGCCTGTCATTACAACAAGATCGATTTTTTTTTCTTGAAACGCTCAGGAAGACGGGTTGTCTGTTCAAGGCCATCTGAAGATAAGCTCAGATGAGCCGGCGCGACACTGCTCTCTTCTTCATACAAAAAAAAACAAAACCAATGAAGAGAAAACTCCTGTATGATTTCAGAAAAAGAAAAAGCGAACAGCCTTACTGACTGGTAAGGCGATTGATTTAATATGACGCAGCAGATTTCAGAATTCCACTGTTGTCATGGTTTCCTGTTTTGGATAGCACGAGTGACCCTCCGATGCAACCTGTTGAGTATTTTTTTCTATTTGCATGATCTTAACATAATCTAATCTCATCCAATATTTAGTTCTCAAAGTCGCTTTACACAAGGGTGGGGAGATTCACTTTGCTCGTTCGTGCATTCACTGCACCGCTCGTCCCGCACTCAGGGTGGCTGGAGCTGTGATTGGGCGAGACTGGCCAATCGCAGGGCAACATTTCAAGATATCCAACCATTTACCCTCTCATTTGCACATCATATAGAGACAGACGACCATTAACGCGCTCATTCAAACGTCAAATAGACAAATAAAAATTCACCCTCTCATTCAGACGTGAAAATTGACAACAATTTGGGAGTTTTTATTTTTTTCCCCAATCCTTTTTTCCCCCCTTCTTGTTCGCCCTTTTCACCTACGTTTTCACCCAATGCTCCTGTTGTCCCCCGTTGTGTCACTGTCTTTACATGTTTCTTGGACGGGTTGAAAACTGAAATGTATTTCGTCGCTCTGAACCTACAATGACAATAAAGACCATCATTCATTCATTCATATAGAGTTGTACAAACAGTCACGTATTCATTCTACACATCTGCGCAATTAAGACACTCGGTAATTGACCAACTGCACGTGTTTTGAACGGCGGGAGGAAGCCCGAGAACCTCGAGGAAACCCACGCATACCAGGGATGACCGTGGAGACGTCGGAATTGAACCGCACCTTCTCGCTGTGAGGTCGAAGTGCCCGCCACCGTGGCACTGTGGCGCCCGGGCTGAGAAAAATGGGGAGAAGACGATCCAGATATCCCTCACGCAGAGTCCAGGCATTGCTCCTCCCTGGACGTTACCACAAGATCTTATCGGAATGGGTGTTACCCCGGGCAGAGTGAGACATCCAGCTATCAGGTCTGACAGAGCAGCTGTTTCCAACCGCGCTTCACGATGTAATTTGCCAGGCTAACTGGGATACCCATCTCTATTCTCCATGTTAATTTCTTAACAAGCTGGATTTTCAGAGAGGCAGGCAGTTGACTGATGTGTTATAGCCTTTAAATAAACAATACAACAATAGAGGCAGCCAGTCAAAGATGAGCAGTATATTAGTCATAGCGGCAAACCAAACAGCAGACATTATTCCAAATTAAATCCAGATTTCATACCAGTCAAAATGATTACGAACTGAGGAAGCTAAGAGAGAGAAATGTGACTTTTATTAAAGAGGGAGATTTCAATCCCACTTCAAGGAGGGCTGAATACGGTCCACGTGCATTGGAGGCAGCCATTGCTCCTATGCGCTGAGCTGTGCTCATTGCTCGGCTACGACCGGGTGACTTCATGGACGTCGCAGCAGGTGCGGTTCCATATCTGCAAACAGCGACACCCTTGGCTGTCGCAGATCAGATGGCGTGCGTCATCTAGTGGGTCAGGTCAGGGAAAAAGCATTTCCAGCTCATCTCTAGCTGCTAAACTATGAACCCACTGTACATATCCCAAAAAAGGGTCAAACAGTTTATCTTCAAACCAAACAATGATAATCATTTGGGTGTTGATATCATATGCATGCATCAAAATGTTTAGCATTCCATTATATTCAGTGTTTTAATAGATTTCAAAACACGTGTCTGCAATCACCCAGACCTTAACCTGTGACAGCTAACATCAAACTGAATGTTTGAGCCAAAGATAAAGGACCTCCCTGAAGATAGACAAACTGCCTTGTCAGGAAATGCCTGCTGCTGGCAAGGAGGCTGTGCTTGGGCTGATATGTTGTCAGGTTTCTAAGACACTATGAATTATTTATTATTATCATTTATTTACAATTATCATTATGATTATGATTATTATGATTTGAGATGTCTCCCACAACCAGTAGGTCTGCACAATGCATCTCAAATATCCGCATCTCACATTCTTCATATCGCTGGCGATTTAGAGTTGAAATGTCGTGACTTTACAGGAAACCAAACACGTAGGTGAAGCGTTGACATTTAAGCTATGAAGCGCTGAGCAAAGCACAGCTAGCAAGAAACCGCTGAAGGTGTGTGTTGATCTCGGTTAGGTTCATTCATTCATTCATTCATTCATTCAATATCTACACGGCTTTTATTGCACTCATGGTCATGAGGTTGTTGGAGCCCATCCCTGCTGTGATTGGGCGCCAGGCGGGGTTCACCCTGGATCCATCACAGGGCCCCATGTAGAGACATACGAACATTCACACGTCTGGACAATTCAGGGTCTCCAAAGAACCTCCTGCATCTTTTCGGACCATGGGAGGAACCAGGAGAGCCTGGAGGAACACCAAGCAGACGCATGCAGAGCATGGAGACTCCAACCGAGGACATGCTTACTGAAAGAAGAAAGCGCTAACCACTCCACCACTGCGCGGCCTTCACCGCTAAGTTGTGCGAAGATTATTGTGTGCTCATACAATCAAACAATGTGTGACACAGATTTCATCTGCAGTCTTAAACTGCACCGTGGTGCATTTTTACATTGCCGCTCATCCTATTTGTGAGATCTTGCTCACGTTAAACAATAGCCTCCTCACACACTCGTTTTTGGAGGAGGAGTTGATAAATGTGGAACAACAATCATATTCCTGGAAAAAAAAAAAAAAAAAAAAAAAAAATGCAAAAGAGATAAGAGCTTCTGGCAAAAAAACAAAAAAAAATA
>CAAKHD010012020.1:162809-180072 GCA_901007705.1 Fistularia tabacaria
TTTTACATTGCCGCTCATCCTATTTGTGAGATCTTGCTCACGTTAAACAATAGCCTCCTCACACACTCGTTTTTGGAGGAGGAGTTGATAAATGTGGAACAACAATCATATTCCTGGAAAAAAAAAAAAACTGCAAAAGAGATAAGAGCTTCTGGCATCACAGGATGCAGTGTGATGATTTGGAGCAGACCAGTCATTGTGGTGGTCTGCACAATATGCACTCCCGCTCAGCAATGGATGCAGTGCAAGCCAATAAATCATACTAATGCTTCTGGAATTACAAACGCCATGTGTGATCATTTCATAAAGATAGGCCTCGCCACAAAGCATCTTTTCGTCCGAGGACACATGGAGGAGTCGGGCGGATCACCGGAGGTTGGTCTAACCATGCCGGGAAAAAAAGGACTACTGGATATAAATTGTGACATATGGGTGTCATGTTTCTTCAACAACACTATCTTGGCAAATTACACGAGTGCCATGTCCCTCATTATCTTTCCTTTTCGTCACCTTAATTACTCCTTTGACATTGTCTCTCACCTTGAGCGAAAAAACCTGCAGGATGCCGCCCCACCGGAATTAACTTAATGGTGACGTCCCGCGGTCCCGGCTCAGTCTGACAGCTGTAGATCAAGGCGCACGTGCGCACGATGCAATTCACCTGAGACGCCTCACCGGCAGCATGCAGGATCCGTCTGATCTGCACCGATTTCCTCAGATGGGTCCTATCAGTCAGCGGTTATTTGAGGAAGAGTAGTTGTGTGGATCCAGTCTGTTTTCAGACAACCGCGTCATTTATCACAACACACGTGCCTTTCCGAGATGGATTATTAACTCTGCAGTACTGGGAGTAAAAACTACGAGCTGAGCCCAATCTCTTTAGCAACAATGTTCAAAAAATATGCCAAGAATAACAGTATTAATGCACTTGTATTGCAATTAGCGCAATACTCCTTCGGATTAAGTAACAGTATATTTGAATCTTACTTTAATTGTAACAAGAGTCAACTTTCAGGCCAATGTGTTTTGTGAAGTACAGCAACTTCAAGCAAACTATTTATACCACAGGTGAGCTTGCAGTTCTTTACAAGTACACTTTGATGTACAAAGTACGCCGGACAAGCACCGACAGGGGAGGACTGACCAGACGGGAGGGAAACAGGGACTCGCTGCCCCAGGCTTCAGTGCTCACGAGGAGCAACAAAACAAACACTGGACTGCCCATGCAGTCGGATAGATCTCATTTTTCCCTGTCGATACTGTGCTCTATATTAAATGTGAAATTATAGGAATAAAAAAAGAAAAACGACGGCCGTTAACTACAAGACCTGGAGTAAATCCTTTCGCCACACAGTCTGACTTTGAGAGAGGTTTTATTTTAATGGCGGAGGAGACAACGTGCGGCGCTGTTGGCGCGCACTTAGTGATCGGCCCGGCCCATTTGTGTGTGAGTGATAAAATATGGGCGACACCACTACTTATAGTTTGATAGCCATTATAGTATCAACACTGTGCCTGAGTGAAATGGAATTCCCCTTAGCATCTCCCAGAAGTTTAAGGGTAACCTCCACTCCTTACTTTAGGATAGCCAAATAATTTTAGTATAAACATCTCATGGGCCTTTAAGAAAAGTATTTGTGTCACCGGTCAACAGAAATACTTAATTCTTCTTGCAAATATACTATAACCTAAACTAAAGTTAACACAAATGTTGTTGGATTCATATGCTACTTCCAACACTTAATTACATTATAAAGGTTTTCTTTTAAGACCATGTTGTTGTTTAATGTTTCCGCTTCACTGCAAAGTCAATTTTGAATATAAATTATTTATATTTGCATCATTTATGAAATAGCATTCTGACAAACAAGCGGTTTCGCCTCACAGCAAGAAGGTCCCTGGCTGGATTCTCTGCGGAGTCTCCATGTTCCCCTCGTGTCTGACTGAGGTTCCTCCATGTTCTCCGGTTTCCTCTCAGAGTCCAAAATACATGCAGGAGGTTCATTGGAGACCCTGAATTTCCCCGGTGTGAACAAAAGAGTCGTATGCCTCTGTGTGATCGACGGGTCCAGGGTGAATCCAGGCTCTCGAAAAAGAACAGCTCCCTGCGGCCAAGAGTGCAGGATAAGTGCTACAGAATGGATAAGTGAATACTTCACCTCCTCTCTGAGCAAGACCCTGTGGAAGAGCCTGGAAACAACATCCAAGATTTGTCAACTTAAAGTGACGGAATCAGAAGTTTATCTTCTCAAAGACGGTATTCGAGGGTGACTGACTGGGGTGGAAATTCCCACGGTTGTCCCCAGCCTTTATACATTTTTGATTAATAGCAACATTACAAGCTTGGTTAAACTTTGAATGTGCTTTTTTAATTTCAAACTAATAGCCTTATTGCTTCCCACCCAGCGTGTCATTCATTTTGATTTACTCGTAACAAGCGGGAGGCAACATGACAAGTACTTTAATCGGCAGGCTCTGACTCGACATTGTTGCTCCAAATCACGTTGCGATTAAACGTGCTGATCTACTTTGTGCCCTGATTAAAGCCTATAGGATGCAATCATCTGGAGCTTGCAAGCATATGGTGCTGTAATCAAGGTACCATTAAAACACACTAATTAAAGTGCAGCAACACATTTAGAAGTAGCTGGCTAACATGTCATGGGCGTGTTGTTGCTGTTGTTGCTGCTGCTGCTGCTGCTGCTTACAAAATAAACCCCCTCTCCTCATCTCAGGACATTAAAAAGATTCACAATGACACACTTCGTTTGGTATCCAAGCTGATGTGCAGAACTTGGGGAGGAATCATCTTCTTCTCAGGGGTCGCCATCTAACCCTATTCTCTACCTCACTCTTTCCCTCCATCCGTAAATCTCCTCTCTGGTCTTCCTCTAGATCTTTCAGCCTTAAAGTCCCTCTACCCAGATCTTCATCACCTCCTCGCTCCCAAAGAGAAGCTCCACATCTTCACCTCTGCTGCCTCCAGCTCTGCCTCCTGTCTTCTCCTCATTGTCTCTAAACCAGACAACAGGGCTGCTCTCATCTCCATCTTCTCCACCTTTCCGTTCATTCCCAACCTGCTTGCAGACCTTCTTCAGCTCTCCTCCACGCTCTCCATTGCTGTGGACTGTTGGAAAGTATTTAAAATCCTCCACTCGGGTTCCTCTCATCCACACACACGTCTTGCGACTGCTGGCCTTCATTACTCTCCTTTCCAGAGCATACCTCCACCTCTCCGGATGTTCCTCCACCTGTTCCCTGCTCTGACTACAGATCAGAATGTCATCCGCAAACCTCATACTCCGTGAAGATTCCTGTTTGCCCTCGCCCGTCTGCCTGTCCATCACCACCGCGAACCAGAAGGGGCTCAGAGAAGATCCCTGATGCACTCCCGCCTCCACCTTCAACTCCTCTGTCACACCTTCAGCACACCCCACCACCGTCTTGAAGCTCTCGGACATGTCCTGCACCACATTAATAAATAAATCCTGAACTACTGATTTAGAATCTAAACGAGTAGAATTCCAGTGCACCTCCTGAGCATCTCAGCTCACGGTTGTGGTTGCATGTCTCTTTGTTTCTAATCATTTAGAGAATAAAAGTAATAATAATTCTAATAATAGTTTAAAATAATAATAATTTAAAAATTAGATTTTTTGGTTTGGTTTTATTTGGTCAAAATTCTTCAATTTTGAAACACAATTTATACAATACAATTTTGAAAAAAGGAATAGGCAGAAGCATAGCTTACATATGACTATCCAAAAACAAACATTAACAAGGACCAGACATTAGGGTTTAGTAAACCCATTAGTTTGCAGAAACGGGCAATTTCAGCCCAGTTAAACACAATTACTTTACAAACAAAAGAACATTAAAGTTTTACATGTCATTTTGAGAAGCAATAATACATGTATGCTGTATACTTCTTTTAAACAATAATAATGAAGTACTTGATTTCAGTTCATCACTTAGTTTATTCCATAATTTCACACCAATGACTGAGACACATCTTTGTTTTACACTTGTTTTTTGTATGCCTTTTGAAACAAAATTATTTTTAACTCTATAAAGTACCTTTAATATTTTAATTTATACAACATCCTTCAATTTAAGAGATTTTGTCTGTATAAATAGATCATTAGTTGGTTGACACAACACTACTTTATTAGCTATTCTAATAGCCTTTATTTGCAGCTTAAATACTTTTCCTATATTCCCCCATATCTCTGCACAGTAAAAAAATATGGCCTTACTTGAGGCATATAGCAAATACAAACAATCTCTTGTTTTATACAATATCCCAATGGATTTGGAAACTTTGTTTTACAAATTCAATATGTGGTTTCCAAGAAACTTTACTGTCAATAATTACACCAAGAAATTTTGCTTCAGAAACGCGTTGAATTTCTTTAAAATTTCAATGTAATTTTACCTCACCAATATTTCTGTTACCTGAAAATATCATAAATTCAGTTTTATTTTCACTTAGGGATAATCTACTATGGTCAAACCACGTTTTAATTAAAGAAAATTCATTTTCCACAACTGCCACTAAGTCTAAAATATCTTTTCCAGAGTAAAAAAAATTGAATCATCCGCAAACATAATAAATTTAAGTAGCGATGATACAGGAAAAATGTTATTTACGTATAGAATAAATAATTTTGGTCCAAGGACTGAGCCTTGTGGAACTCCACATATTACTTTTTGAAACTGTGATTCCATGTTGTTGATTGTCTGTCTGTCACATAAATAACTTTGTATCCTTTGGTTAGCTTTACCCATAAGGCCATGATGATTGCATTTTTTTAAAAAAAAGTGCACGATCAATTGTATCAAACGCCTTACTAAGATCAGTGAACACACCTCCTGTATCTACTGCCGTTGCAACATGTTCAACAAATTCCATTACAGCTGATGTAGTCGAATAATTGCTCCGAAATCCGTACGTCACAAAGATCAGTAGTGTTTCAAGTCTTTGATTTGAAAATGTCTCTCCTGTATTCCGTTTGATATCAGTCGGTCAAAGGAGACATTCCTCCCAAGTTTCAAGGATCCTTCACGCCTTTTCTGGAGAAACTCTCTCTGTGACATATGACCTCCAGAATCCCACTGCTTGGCCGTAAATCCAGCACCAACACTTTTATTTCTACTTTCACTTTGTCGACTAAACCTCTCTGTGCCTTTCGACCTCTGACCTTATTTCAGGACTGACAACACCAACCTAGTTTCTTCTTCCAGAAAAATAAACTGCAAAACAAGCAAGTGGAAGTCTCATGCCTGGTCAGCTCAAACTTCAGAGTGCAGAAGACAAAAGAGGGTAGCACCGTTTAATGCATTCGTCAGACTCCTAAAGTTGGGTTGGGATTGTTATTCTGAGGTAGAAACGCTCCATTATCAAGCTTTAAAGAGGGATTGTGGCTTTTAATTTTTGTATGCATTTGTATGCGACCGTCATTGTCTGCATCATTGTGAGATAGCCTCTGCGCACAATTAGTGCCCCGGCAAGTTTATAAATAATGCTGTGTCGCCTGGTTTGAGTGAGATGTTACACAGGGAGAGACAGCATCTTTATTTACACACTGTTTTTGAATGCATCGCCGCTGCGTTCAGCTGAGCAGCGGCGATGCAGCTTCATTCACGGATCCAAGGTGGGCTACGAATTGAAACAGGTGGCTGAAAACCGGGAAATCCATTGAGTCACTTTTGTCAATATTATTAGTTTTAATAATAATAATAATAGTAATAGCAAAGTTGAGTAAAAAAGAGATTGGGACAGGTGTGAGGCAAGCCTCTGCAACATGCATCTTCAGCACCACGCTCAAAACAAATCACTGAAGAAGAAGAAGACGATGAAGACGGCATAGACAACATGGAGCCAAGTGCTTTTATCTTGCACTGCTTCTGAAGAACCCCGCTGTTAGCTAACGCTGCACTTACTCTGGACAAATGTTGACGTTCCTCTGCGAACCCTGCAAACCCCTCTGAGGCTCAGCAGGCCAGAGGAGCTTGGACCTTTGCATCGCTTCCGTTTTTTTGATGGTTCTGTCCATTTGGTTGCGAGGCCATTAAATAGGTCACCAAAATAGGTCTTAAAAATGGCGTTCCAAGTATCTGGCAGTGGGCGTGGGCTAAAGGCTCTACCAATCATCCAAGCACCTCCATCAAATGACATCCTACGGAACTGTAAAAAGGCCCTGCTTCGGAGTAGGAAAAAAGATGTTTCCCCGGTTCCTCTTCCTTCTGAACGCACCAAGAAACTGCCTTGTTCCTAAAAAGGTTCTAGGAAGAGCAAAAATTTTCAGCAGTGTTTAAGTGGCTGTTGCTGTCATTTGGACCCACATATTTGTGTCTGTTGGTCAAAATTCAGCAGTAATCGGAGGAGAAAAATGGACGCGTCCAACTTATTTCCATAAATTGCTTTTAGCCAGTATCTCAGACAGTTAGCTTATCGCCAACTATGAAGATGTAAGGTTGATAGCAGTCAATTCTGAACTAATCCAATAGATTATTGTAGAATCTTCCTCTTTTTATAACAGATATTATGAGATATGCAGTCATGTATTAATGAATGCACGTATTTATCTGGGGGACCACAATTACAGATTTAACTAATTTTCAATATTGTAATCCCTCTGGCGCGAGCACCAGATGATTCAGTCTGCTGTCTGCAAACAAACATGGAGGCAGACTGTCGTTTGTCAGCAGCTCGTTTTTGCTTTTTCACCGACACACAAACAAACACCGCGGATGAAGTCGAGGAAGAAGTCGGCACGGCTTATTTGCATCGCGCTCGCACCACACACGGGCACACACACACTCACACGCACGCACACACAGGCACTCTCAGACCTAGAATTCATTAGTATAAAAATGGTCATAATTACCCACATGGATTTTATTGGCGTTTAACTCATGCATGGTTCCTCTGATTCTGCGGATTTCCACAAGGCTTACCACATAATGAGGTCTATGAGGGTAAACGGTCGGAGGCAGCGAGGCCAATGACTGGAACTGATGTGATTTAACCATATAGATTAAAAATATATCCCTCTGTTCATTTGTTCAATAACGTGTTCTTTTTTTATTCTTTGTCTAATTAAACCAAAACCCATCAGAAGGAGATAAATAAGACATTTAGAAATCCGTTTGCACCGAGATTTATTGCCTCGCTGAGGATAAAATTTCACATCTTTTTTGTACCACACAGGGAAAGGAACAGGAAAACATGAATGGAGCCGGGCTAAGAGACAAAGAGCCCCGCGTGGCCGGCAGACATTACTATAAATAAATGCGGGGAAAAAGGTTCAAAATTGGCAGGTGGATGAGAGGAGGGTAAATTTTTATGTCAAAAATAGGATTCAACTGGAAGAAATCCACCGCGATGTTGGCAGTGCATGAAATCCCAATCAGTTCCAACTGTCCCCCGGGCCTCCCCGGACGTACTGGCGGACTCGCGTGTTGTTATCGTGAAAAAGGAAAGACGGCGGGACTCGCTGTGGCAGGTATCCTAAGTACCTGCGCTACCGTGACAGGTCTCAGTCGTCTCCAGTGCCCCGGATATTTATCCTTACACGATAAATAGATGTTTTTTTGAGTACCATGTGTCACTTTGGGAGTTCATTCAGGACAAACAAAAGGCAGGAGAAATCATTTGCAGCCAGAGAGTTTCCAAGCGCAACACGCTGGAGGACGCGCGCTCTTCAGACTCCTTGGGCTCATTCAAGTCATTTTTACTTTTCGCTCATTCATTCATTCACTAGCTATTTGGCTTTTCCTGCCCTCAGGGGTGTGAAGGTGCAGGACCTCATCTCAGCTGTCAGTGGGCGAGACTGGTCCATCGCAGGGTCGCGCAGACAACCTTTCACTCTCTCATGAACACGTCTGGACAATTCAGGGTCTCCAATGACCCTCCTGCATGTGTTTGGATGAACCCAGAGACCCCTGGCAGACGAGGGGAGAACATGGAGACTCCGTCCGGGGACCTTCTCGCTGGGAGGCCGACTCGCTAACCACGCCGCTCCTTTTTTAATTGCCATGAGGATGAAAACTTCAAAAAACAAAGTCTCGCTTTAACTGGCCACTCTCTTTCCAATCTGGTCACATCTCCATCCCGTGCTCCTCACCGTGTCCCTCATGGCTCGGCAAACTGGCTGTCAGTGAGTCTGCATGGAAAGCTCTACCTCTTTGAATTCTCCTCACACAGTGGCCTATTTATGCATATATTTTTGGGGGGGATCCAGACCTGCACCGCGGCTCCCAAGACGTTCCACTAGATAAAGAAAAAAATAAAGATAGTCCTCTCATACTTTGCCCCCCAGTGTTGCAAAACTCCTCACATGTCAATACTGTAATTCCCTTGAAAATGTTTGAATCTTCGCTGAAAGTGTGATCCGAGGCAGATTCGTCCTCTTTCAAGTCGGATGCGTCGGGGATCCGCTCGCTTCCTTAGAGCTGCAGTCACCGGCGTGTCATCTAATCCCAGAGATTTCACTGACATCCTGGTTAACGCTGAACAAGACAACAAACTTTAATAGCATTTCCTGTGGCGGCGGATGTTCAGACGTGAAGTAGAAAGACTTGTCGGAGTCGGACTCTGTGGATTCCAGCACTTTCAAAATTGAGTCATTCTCAATTATGTGTCTTTTCATAGTCATGCATCTTAAAAGTTGGATTTCTGGGGGGGGGTTTGACAGCACGTTTTTAGCTGGAATCATTCACAGCCTGCAGGATTTGAAGGTCGGAAGCCGTCTAGGTCTTCAACTTGTGATCCAGATGAAAGAAAACAGAACATGGAAGCAGGTGAGATGTGTCCGAATGCCGAATTTTTTTTTGCCACTAAAAACGCCGTCGCCGAGCATATCGGCTATGTGTGCCTGCAAACAGAGGCAAATTAGTGAGTAGCTGAGAGTCTGGCTCTTTGTGCTGTTTGGCAGGCCGCTGTCTGGCTCTCCGTGACCGTCTGCCGTCATGCTGCTATTACTGATTTATGCTAAATTTGATTGGCTGTATCAAAGGAGGGTTTCTAGCAAAGTGACAATCCATCAAATGAATGAAAAACAAGAGGATACTATCATGAAACCAAAATAAATAAATAAATAAATCATCAGCCCCCCCCCCCCGCTTGGTCTTCGACGACCTCTTTGAGAAAGACGGGGAAATTGAGTTTTCATGATTTGGGATTATCGTAATGAGGTGAATTATCCGGTCCATGCATATAATCTTTTCTGGCTGTCGGTTGATCTCAGGATAAAACAAGAGAACCCATCTCATTATGCAATGTGTTCAGTCACAACCCCGTTTCCTTTCCGTCCTTCAGCTCCAGGGCTCGATGTTCCGGGGCTGCAAAGATGGGTCCGATATGTTTTACCCTACGACCAGACCTCACGGCAAGAAGGTCATCGGTTGGATTCCCATGGGAGGCCTTTCTGTTTGGAGCTACCACTGTGCGCAGGATAAGAGGTATAGACAATGAATGAATTAATGGAATTAAAGTTGCATTTAATAAGCCCAACCATATTCCAACAACCAGTTGAAGCTGATTTCAGATATAAAAAACAGACTTGCTGTACTTTATGAATTGTCTCCACGAGAGGAGCTCACACGCTGCCATGTTGCTGGCGGTGAAAGTAGAACCTTTTGTCAACAATTGGACAATATGTTATTTCTTCCATCGTCTGTTTGTGCTTTGTGAGGTCTGAATGACAGGCAAGAGAGGCCGGGAGTAGAATAAAATGAATACTATTACAAGGATCACACACCCCTCCATAAACGCACACTTTTGTCTTGATCTTTTTTTTTTTTCTAATATACTTGACAAAGCACTAAATGATATTGTAAAAAATATCCACCAAAACTGCGGTCAGTCGCTTGCCAATTGCAATGTTTGTGCGCTGCATGGGGAAAAAAACTGGATGCACGGAGTGTTTCAGTCGGGAAATCCCTGATAATGACAGCAGCATTTGCGCTGTGTTTACCCACAGACCAACCAGGCATTAAGATCTGAAAGGCAACGCTAAACAAAACAAAACAGCCCAGACAACAGCAAATGTAAATCCTATTGCGGTGCAACACGAATTTGCATTTCTTAATGCTACGCGTCCACTTCACATGAATAAATTACACGATTTATCGACCCTTCAGCGATGTCGTCCACTTCCTCCACATGAGCTGTGCAGAGGTCACGAATATTCCCGGGGTCAGGAAAAAAACGGCGGTCCAGAAGAGCCTACAGATGCTTGATGGGCTCCATCTGGTGAAGGGAGAGGCCACGGGAGAGAGCAGTTTCCAGACACCGCCTGTGCAACTTTGCAGCATCAGGCCAAGCATGCTAAGTCTCCTCTTGACAGGGAAGGCGGCCATAAGACTCCACGAGCAACACGCGCCCTGCTATGGACGACTAACACGTCAGCAAAGACCCAGATAACCTGCAGAACGGAGGTAAAAACGCTATCAAATAGACATGAAGGGATCAAGGCGGCATGGCGCAGGGGATTTGAGCGGTCGTCCTTGGAACCGAACATTCCCGATTCGATCCCCGGTTCCTCCCAGCCTGTCGTGTTGTTGAGCCAGACACTGAACCCCTAACTGCTCCCCTGGCGCTGCTCCTTCGCCGCCTTCTGCTCATGGTGCATCCAAATTTCGCCCATGTTTATGCTCGATGTATAACTCTGTGTGACCATTAAGGCATTTCTTCCTCTTAAAAGTTCTTTCTAAACCCTCTGCGGCGGCAGTGAGCATCCAAGCGTCTTTCAGCTTGTGTGCATGCAAACATTCCAGGTGCTTCAAAAGTTCAATAGCCCCAACAAGAACCTGACCCCCTGAAAAATGCCAATTGCCCCGCTTATTATTGATTTGTGGCATTGTGACATCCTACAAGCAGGTCTGACGTGACCTTTTCCTCACCCCGTTATGATGAATGCCTGCGCAGAGATCCTGACTGTTAATCAGCGTGTTGATATTCCGCAACCGTGACAGCGATCCATTACCTTATTACCCAGAATATTCCAGCTGACAATAACAATGATGGATTTGTGGGCGAAAAAAACAAGATCTTTACTTGACCTAGCGTGGATTGGAGTTGACCAGTGAGTTCTTAAACCCCTCACACACACACAAACACACACACACACACACACACACACACACACACACACACACGTACAAATTAAGCTCACATCGGTGTGTAAGGACAATTCATGCATGAGGCACATAGTGCTTTTTGCAAGTACTTGAGCAGTATATCAATTAGAGGCAGAGAGGGGATGATGTGCTGCAGACTGTGTGAGAAGTTCATAAAAGTCACACTCACACACACACACACACACAAATACACACACATGCATGCACAAACAAACACTTAGCACGCATGATCCTGCCCGCATCTGCAACCCTCCCACACATGCAAAGTTACCGGCTTTGAAAGCAGCTCGAATGGGTTGTTAAGGTCACGTAACATTCTCATGAGATGAGTAATGGACAAGCGCTGCAGAATCGAATAGATTTTTGAAACACTCTTAGCTCAGCGACCGCGATCGCGCGCGATAGTTTGCGACATCAGTTGAGGCTCGGCTCATCCATAATACATTTGGAATTTACTCCAAGTGTGTAGACGCACAACAGCTCCGCCCGTAAACTGGTGTAAACTAAACGCACAGCTTGGAAATGATTCCTATCCGCAGCGTCTCTGGACCGAGAGACACCGGCGTGATCGGCTGCGTTTAGACTATTACAAACTCTTGCTTTTGCACTTTTTCCCAGAGGGGTGAATAAGGTACCGCTATCTTTCTGTCTCTATCCCACTCTTGCTTACCGCCTCTGTGTCACGATCGAGGCAGAAGGCCGCCCACATTCAGGCGTCCGAGGTTTCTGCACCGGTAAAAGGCAGTTTTTCCTCGCCGCCGTCGCAAATACTCGATCCTGAATTGAATCCTTTTTGCATCCATGTCCATTTGTCTATACGATTCAAACCGTACTGTATATATCATGTCTCTACACTATGTATATAACTTGTCTATTTCGAATCCTGGAGATACTCCAAGCTGGGAGCTCCCAATGCAACATTTTATTGTGCCTGCACAATGACAATTAAAAATCTTGAATCTTGTATCTTAAATCTCTGGGGCGAAGTTGGGTTTCTGTAGATCAAACTCAAATCCACAGTGGGCCAAAATTCAAAACTGGGACAAAGCCGCGGGCCAACATTGGTATTAATTGAAAAAAAATCTTCCTCGAGATAAAACAATGAACCTTTTCATCTGGACCCAAACAAGTTTGGATTAAAAACTGAATTTGGAACAAGCAAAGCTTCACACTATATAATTTATAACTTCATATTGCAAATATGCAAAATCGAAATCCAAATAAAAAAACACGTCAATGGCATTAATTTCTTAAATAAAAATTGAATAAAAATCGTATGCCTCTTTTGATTTGCAGCCTTCTGAATTAAATTTCAATGGTAACCTTTTTCCACAGACTAATAGTAACTGTAAAAAACAAATAACTGTTTTCTGCATTTCTTTTCGACATTTTTCAGAGCCAGCATTAGCACAAGGTCGCTATCGTCTTCTTCAAGAGCGGTCCAGACCTGCTCTGCATGCAAAGGGTCACCAGACGACCGAGTTGTGATTCGGTTGCAGAAAAAAAAGGTGACGTGACTCTCTAACCTATCTAACTGTCTCATATACTTAGAATCGGTTCACAACAATTGACAAAACATCCCGTTTTCCTCATTTCAATCAGATCTCAGCAGGGCAATTTCTCCATTTCACAGACAACAAACGTGCTCAGTAATCCATGTGAGTCAATTCAGATAATTGTCTTCTTTGCATTGTACTTTGCCAATAATTCTTTATCTTAAGGTACCGAAAACAATTCGTGACAGTTACGGAGAAGCAAAACAATCTATGTCTGCGAACGTCAGATGAAATGCCCTTGCTCATAACTGCAACTTGACAGAAACGTTCTCACACAACCACGGGATCCACAGCAGGAAATCTTGCATTTTGCAAACCTGCAGGGTGCAATCGTTTAAAATTCACCGCAAACTTGCCACGTTGAAAGTGAGTACGAGACAACGCTGCCAAAAACACACCCCTGACTTACCCGCCCGGGCTTTCTGATCACATTATTCACTGTTTGAATTGCATTTGAATGACGTCCCGCACACACAAAGACGCATGCATTGTGCGCTTAATGGTATGTGTCCACCGGATATGCCATTTCCACACCATTCTCTGTTGAAATAAACATCCCCTCTCCGTACTCCGCCGGAGTTGCAGCACATGTGGTGAGAATAGATGCTGTGCATTTGCGTCAAGATTTGGGCGACTGACTTCAAGTATATGCAAGACACCAGAGAGAGGCTATCGGGGAAAAAAAAAAAAAAAAAATTCCCCGTGGATAAAATGAAATAAAGACAAACTTTTGAACGACACGGCTCCTTGCTTTCTTCGAACGTTCTCGGAAATCACATTACGTGAGAAATTTTACGGGTGTGAGACTTCATAAGTCAGGAGGTTTATTTCCATTATGAGGTCTTTTAGACGATTCCTGAGGACAGTCAACTTCTCAAATATTTCCCACGAACCTTTGCCTAGCAAGAACTCGCTCTTGAATATGACGAGGGGTTTTGAATAGAGCCGTTGAAACGAGCAGCTCGCGCTTAATTCACCTTGTAGCTCAGACTGCCTTCACTTGCTTGGGTGATTTATTGTTAATTGTAAAAGCACCAGCAACAACGTACCAGCACAGTATGCAGGCATTTACAATTGTTTTCGATACAAGAAGACAGCGTCTCGTCAACCCGCCCGGAGGAATATATTCGCAGACATTCCCGCGAGGACCGAGGGTCTTCTTGACCTTCTGTAAATGGTCAACTGGACCGGCAATAACCTCGAGCAGGAGGGTGTCGATGCGCTGAACACAACGCGCAACTTGGGGAATACAGATTTGGGCGAGACGCTCCCGTTTACACGAGGGTGTAGAGCCCGACTGACGGCGGCACACACGGTCGCTGTCTGCCTGCCAGGGGCTTGTCCTCTCCTGGTCAGAGTTTTAGAAGAAAGAAAGGACATTTGCAAGGATTCACGCGGAGCTCAGAGAAAATGGACGAAAAAGGAAAGGAAAAAAAGATGCGACGAGATCACGGATAAAACCAAGATTGGATTACATCTCTGCACACAAAACATGCAAACTGGCATTAGATACCGAGCACAAGTGGTTGAATGAATAATCTGTGTTTGTATTTCTACATGTATTTTCATTCATTCATTCATTCATGCATTCTCTATACCAGTCATCCCGCTTAACCACCGGGCCACAAATTGAGACATGGAAGCATTCACTCACTTAATTACACTGTAATTTGGGGGTTTCCAATGAACCTCCTGCATGGTTTTGGGCTGTGGGAGGAACCAGGAGAAACCTGGAAGAACCCCACGCAGACATGGGGAGAAGATGGGAATCCAACCAGGGAGGCCATGACGGTAAATGACGTGTGGACAGTGTAAGGTATGCTGATATTGTCTCTTTCGTAAAGGACACAAACAATGTCCATGGTTGAATCTACACAGAAGTCTAGACTATAAATACGGGGGAAACAAAAGCTACATCACCTTTCAAAGCTATTGCTCTCTTTTATGAAATGAACAATGACATTATGCAGGTAACTGCGCAGAGAATATCCACCGGTGCAATATATTCACATACTCATAAAGCCGTAAAGAACTGAACAAACTGCCCACAGGAAAACAGACATATTTAACTTTATTTTAGAGCGAGTTAACCGTCCCTGTTGCCAATCAGCGAGGGGTTGCAATACGCTGAAGAAAAACAAGGAGCTAATTGTCTGGTTGGTTTTGAATTATGCAGTGAAATGTGCAGGTGGATAATATTCTATCGGCAATAGCCTTGAGAGTCGTCGTTTTTACAGCGCGGACCTCCGCTGAGGTCCGCGCTGAATTTTCTGAAAAATGAAAAGGCACTGTCCAGAAATAAGAGTAATTAAATCTTTGATGTTTTATGAAAATTAATCGATTCTGAACCTTTGCGTCCGAGCGAGAGGACCACGTTGACGCGGCGGGTCGGCGACGGCTTCACAAAGGAGCGGCCGGTGCCGTCACTCATTTCTAAAGGATGCACGGCGAGGAAATGGGTTTTAATGAAGCTTGGAAAACAAAGAAAACAAACAAAGAAAGCTGTAACTGTAGCCGCAGCGATGTGCACGAGAGTTTCTGTGCCTTGAGGTGCCTCCCTAGGAGAGCTCGCCAAGCTTGTCCACTTACCAGCAACCCTCTAACAACAACAACGACAGCAACAGAGGACTTTGCAGGGAGGCGGTCAATACGTGCGCCCTGTCAGCCTCTGGATAAACCTTTCAAAACCCCTGGAATTGGATCTTGTGCAGGAGTTCTCACAAAATGTAAACAATAAAACAGAAACCTAGCTCCACTGCAAGAGCTGATACGTGCACACATATTTTCTATTCTGGCATGAACTGGGAAACATGTCATCCAGGTTTGTGACGCTTAGGGAAAATTCAAATATTTATATTGTGTTATTTGCAAACGTCCCTGCACTTTCATCGCATATCCACATTATTCGTTTCATTCATTCATTCATTGTCCGTATGGCCAATCCTGCACGCGGGGTCACGGGGGAGCTGGAGCCTTTCCCAGCTGTCATGGAGCGAGAAACCTTCTCATGTCTCTGGAGACCGTCGCTCGTCTCCAGGCGGACGATCTCGACTGAGGTCCCGGGCTTTGAATTCGATTTTCGGTGAGTTTGCTATCTCCCCAGAGCCCGGATAGCTCAGTCGGTAGAGCATCAGACTTTTAATCTGAGGGTCCAGGGTTCAAGTCCCTGTTCGGGCGTGTCTTCTTTAGCATTGCGGCCAAAGCAGTTATCTTGGTTTCGATGCTCGTCTACATCCTGCTCGCCGCTCAGCCGTGATAGGGGAAATGCAGTGTTCACCTTCTGTCATTCATTCATTATCTACACGGCTTATCCTGCATGGAGGTGGTGGAGCCCGTCCCTGCTGGCAATGACCGGGAGATGGGTCACCCTGGACCGCTCCATCCCAGGGCCACATATGGAGACAACCATTCACACAAGCAGACAATTTGGGGTCTCCAGCAAACCTCCTGCATATTTTTGGACTGGCGGAGAACCCTGAGGAACCCCACGCAAGAACCTAGGCTATGTTTCGATTGTTTTCCTGAAGGTTGCGCTGCGTCAAGCTGATGTGGAGTCCGCTAACTTTTGATGTCAAGTCCACTAACTTTTCAACCTGGACCGGCCCATCTCCCCGGACCGGTGCCTCCCCGTGGACCGGTCCATCCACAGACATTACAACAGGCATGTCCAAAGTCCAGCCCGCGGACAAAATGCAGCCCGTGTTCAAATTTATGCCAGCCCGCAGCCACTGTCATGAAATCAATAATATGCGTCCGCAAGCACTGTTGTTCACAGTATAAAACACAGTATACAAAAAGCTCTTTTCTATTTCACCACGATTCATTTGGCTGTCAATGTTTTGTTCTTCAGAATAACATCCCTGTTAGTCTTATTTTCCTGTTTACATGTTTTGAATTTAGAAGTTCACAGTGAGCATTTAATAGTGAATAACATGTAATGTTTCAAATGATCCGAGTTTTTTTTTTCTTCCCAGGCAGACTTTTTCCTCATTTTATGTGGTATTTCAATAAGAATGACTGTGATTTTGGTTAAAAAAAACTTTAGATTTGTGTTAAGACATTAAAAGTATGCCATTTGCAATAAAAAAAAAAAATCATGAAATAGTTAATTTGCATTTCATGTTAATGGTTCAAAGAATGTTAGGCTGAATGGTCGGCCCTCACACGGTTTCACCTCGCCAAATATGGTCCTCTTTGAAAAAAGTTTGGACACACCTGCATGACAACCATTCACCCCCTCATTCATACAAATGGACGATTCAGGATCTCCAATGAGCCTCCTGCATGTTTTTGACTGGAAGCAGGGGAAGCAGCAGCCGTCCTTCCGTGTTCTCGCTGTGGGGATTCGTGTTCTACGGTCGCAGCTGTACTGCAGTGCTACTGCCACTGTACACTTCATTATTTGTAGCATTCATAATGTTTTTTCTCTTAACTGCGCTCTTGCTTTAACAGCCCCGTTCAATTTGGATTTTTCTCGCTCTCGTTTCATTGTGCCGCAAAACTACACCGCCCCCCCCCCCCCCCCCCCCCCCCCCCCCCCAAAATATTTCAAAAAAAAACAG
>CAAKHD010012020.1:182241-198806 GCA_901007705.1 Fistularia tabacaria
CCTGCAACCGGTAACTGAAGGAGCAGGTGACGCGACCACCGACTGTCATTGGTCAGAGGATATCAAAAGGGATCACCGTCCAACCAGTTGCACCAGTGTTACCTTCTGGCGGTGGCAGTCGTTACGTGCCAAGAATCAGGTCTCCGTCAACCCCCATCGCTGCTCTGGACTGAGTTGCATCTTCTGCAGCAGCTACTGGCCAATATCCAAGTGGAAGCCGCCCCTCCCGGAGGAAACAATTGTGAGAAGCCCCTTCGTCCTTGAGATCTTTGGAAATTGGACAGGAGGGATGTGGAGCCAGGCAGATGTGCAGATTGAGGTGAAATCTGATTTGTGCTGGCTCATCTGGTCGCCAGGCCGGGTCATTTGAGTTTTATGGTTCCTTTTAGAGAGGATAAACAACAATTTCAATGGCGAGCAAACACTCGGAGCTTCAGGTTACACGGGCTGCGGCTGAGGTCCTGGACTATGCCCGATAAAAGAACGTCTCATTCACTGACCACCAGCTGCAACTGCAACACCGCGAGTGGCTGGACGTGACACTCGCAAGCAGCATGACGCCCGAACACAAAGAAGAACCACCCTGGGATCTGACTTGGACCTCCCGAAACGCATCTGAACCGCACGCCATTGCCGGCAGTGTATTTGCGGAAGTCACGGTCTCCGGGTGAACTTTAACTAACATTTACAAGCGTCCGAAGACGCCGCGGAGACTGACAAGTCCCGGACAAATCCGTGCTAAATCATTTCAACGCGGAGGACCTTCTCATGCGCAGACACGTGCACGGGCAAGCGTGGAAGAAGTCACCCATCTGATTCCCTCACCGCCTCTTTATCTCATCAACCCTAGTCCAACAGCAGAAAAATCCTGCACAGATACTGCGACACACACACACACACACACACACACTCACACACACACCACATGGAATTATCTCCCCGTCTCATTATACCGTGGCTCACACACCATCCTTTGAAACAACCGGCCATTGGATGTTGCAGGTTTGAGCTCACTAAGTGGAACTAATGGTCTAAGAGCAGTGACACCGCGGCGGTTTCCTAGGTTAATTCTACCATGTCTTCCCAGAACATGTTGCTTCTGTTTAATTAAGATTACACCAGAGGTGGAGATAACTTTGGGAGATGCAGGATGAGGTTCTATCGGGGGAAGCGGGGGGGACTAAAATAACACATTACTACTATAGCAATCACCATTAACTTCAAGAAGAAGCATTTCCTCATGGTATTCCAGCTGCCCTCCTCCCCAAAAAAACCCACCTTACCCCCAATCGGTGAGCGGGGTTCGAGATCGATCAGGGAAATGGTCATTCGACAAATTAAAAAAAATAATTAATTAAATAAAAAACAAATAAATAAAGGCATGAAATAATAAGAAATTCAAAATTAATAAATTTAAAAAATAATAATAATAAAATGAAATGTCTGCTCGAAATATGCAAACCGGTTATGATTTATGCAATCGGAAAACCCACCCTCTGGTGATCACAACATAACAACCACAGCCTTTGCGTCTGAGTTGGAAAACGTGAGGAATTCCAGCACCTTTAACGAGCAGAGAAGCAAAATATCAGATGTAGATGCAGAAAATTACGTATCGGGTGTTTTTTTTTTTTTTGTTATTGTTTTTAGGGGGGGGGAATAATTATCATCATCATGACTTTTCAGCGGTGGGCAATGATTTGCACGGAAACATTCCCCGCTTCTGCGTGGGTAAAAAAAAAAAAAAAAAAATGAAGAAAAAAACCCTGCAGACACTGGTGGGGATTTCAGTTTCTCATAGAGGCTGCGGGAAGTAATCTAAACATTCACACAAGAAAAAAATAAAAAATAAAAATTAAAAAAAAAAAAAAAAACTACTTCTCAATCCCTGCAGCTGGACCTGGGGGTCGCACTGCAACCCGTCTCTGCACTGGGGGGCAATAAACGCTGCGTCGCGGGGGGCGGAGGCGGTTCAAACTTACCGTGCGTCCGCGGCGGTGACCGGATCCGAGCACCGAGGAGGGGCGGTGGTGGTGGTGGGGGGGGATCACTATCCCCGTGTTGTTGTTGGGTTTTATTTTTGGTTTCTTTTAGTCCGATTCACGGCGTGGCGACGTTCACGCCGACACCAAGGCACCGTGTCGACTGGCGGCGGGGCGCGCACACGTGAGCGCGGCTCCTGGTCGTGCACTGCGCTCCAGGAGGGCGGTGGAGGTGCTGCTGCTGCTGATGGTGGTGGTGGTGATGGTGGTGGTACGCATCAGAAGGTGTGAAGCCTGGATGTGAGGAACATCAGCCCCTCCTGCAGGAGCAGCCCTCCTCATCATGAGCAGCTGCTGTGTTGAAGAGCACTTGAACGCAACACGGAGTAAAGTTGGAGGTGTTTGCACATCCTCAACTCTCCAATTGGAGGGCTGGACAATATATAGTATGTCTTAAAACCATGAACAGATCTCTAGGAATGACAAACAGTAATTAGATTTCCATCCCCTGCACATTATTTGCAAAACTATTCTCGTTTTACGGTTCCTGCTTTAGCAATAATTGAATAGTTATTGAATGGAGTGCTGGATATGGAGATTGCACGTCACCGCTGTGACATATTCTCTCGTAATATGCAGCGCCGGACGGGCGCGACGGACGTTGGTCCCAAAGTGAACCACACGGGGCTGTTTAAAGGGTTGAAAGTCATGGCGGCGCCTTCGTTTTGACAATCTCTGCAGAGTTAATGAGAAGGTTTCGCCTCAATGGGAGCGGGCCGCCGCCAATCGTTTGGGGGGGAGAGACGCAGCGGCAGAATGAGTTGGCTCCTCCTGAGCCGGAGGTGCTGTGTGATATTTCCATCAGTCCTTCAAGCCCCCTCCTCTGATCCACACCACACAAACCGGCCATCTGGAAGCCCAGTCCGGCGGGACGGCTTTGCAAAGGCTGCGTTCTATTTATTTATCCGACTTTGCATTGTATAGCCCACATACACAGGTGCTTTGGAATTAGAGCTCCGTTTATTTGTCTGCGATGGGGTTTAGCTCGGAGTGCAGACGCCAGCGGTGCTCATGATCATAAAAGTTAGCGGACTTTACATCAGCCTGACGCAGCGCAACCTTCGGGTGAAACAGCATAACGAAAGAGAGGAAGGAACCCGGGAAGGGCCTGGTGGCGCTTCCGCCTCACAGCAAGAAGGTCCCTGGTTGGATTCCCAGAGCGGAGTGGAGTCTCCATGTTCTTGCGTGGGGTTCCTCAGGTCCAAAAACATGCAGGAGGTTCGCCGGAGATCCCAAATTGTCTAGATGTGTGAATGAGAGGGTGAACGGTAGTATGGGTGAAGCCACCTCTCGGCCAGTCCCAGCAGGGACGAGCTCCACCCGTGCAGGATAAGCCTTGCAGATAATGATTGGAATGAGAGAAGAAAAGCCTATTATTTTGTCACATGGAGGAGAAGGCGAGAACTGCATTTCACCTATCGGGACGTAGACGAGCGTAGAAACGAGAAATGTTTTGGCCTTGATGTTAAAGAACTTCCGCCCGAACAGGGACTTGAACCCTGGACCCTCAGATTAAAAGTCTGATGCTCTACCGACTGAGCTATCCGGGCTCTGGAGAGGAAGCAACCTCGTCGAAAACACATCTCGACACAACGACCCCAGTCGAGTTTGTCATCCGGGAGACAATTGACGGTCTCAAGATGGATGAGAAGGTTTCATCCGGACAGGACGCAGATCCTGGTGGAGATCACCCGGGGACACTCTGACACCTCCTCAGCCCGAGCGGGGAATCAAACCTCCGCCTCCATTTTGTGTTGAAAAAACAGCCTCGGCGACGACATCGACAGATGTGTGTCTTCGCCATTCTGAGAGAATCCATGTTTGACAATGAGGCAACCGGCTTGTGCAGAAGGCACAGACGCCAATCTGATCAACGTTCAAAGTTTGCGAGCCGCGAGGCGAGTCGACAGAGACGCTAGTTAGATGTGGCTGAGATTTTAATGGCAAAGACGGGGGGGCGGAGATAATTGTGAGGACTCGAGCGATGTGATCCTCTCCCGGGTTCATAGAATTTAAATGGGTTTAAAGCGAAATCGGAGCAACTCTGGCGATTCTCCACGTCTTCCCGAGGCCCGAGCAGCGTTTGCATCGAAAGGCAGAGGCCGCCGAGAGGCAAAAGGAGGAGGGAGCAGAGAAGTATGGCGAGAAAATGCTCAAAAACAAGCGTTAATGGAAAGCGTTTATCTCTGTTCAGAGATGGTTGAAGAGGAGGACGCCTCAGACACAACCTTTCAGAAAAGTATCACACCGTACTGGGATCAATACCAAGACCGATTTTCACACACGAACCACACCATCTGCACCCTTCAGACAACCAGGAAAGATTCCCGTCTCTCAGATGAGGGGCTGAAACGTCTTCCAGTGAAGACATTCAAGTCCAGTTGCCGCGTCAAGAAGATTTCGACAAGAATTCACTCTGACCTGGATGACTGGGATGAGATGAGATGCACTTTAATGACCCTGTGGTTGGGAAATTGTTTCGCAGCAGCCGCAAGACATGCCAGGACAAGACAGCGACGAGCTAAAAATAAAATAATAAAAAGTAAAATAAAATCAACTTTGAAGTCTAAAAGTATAATCCGACGGAGAGAAAAAAACCCAGAATGAATAATGAGCAAAGCGACAAGTGGATTTTTTATTATTTTTTTGCAGTAATTGATGACAGTGAGTTATTGTTTCGGGTTATGGCATGAGGTAGGAAAGATTTTCTGTTTCTTTCCGTTCGACAGCGAAGCTGGAACAGAACCTCCACAGACAACCGGGAGAGATTCAGCACCAGAAGCAGCCCCTGCTGACTTCTACAAGCTTCTCTCATTCCAGTCTTGGTAATCCCCAAAAGTTGCTCCTTTGTCTGCAAAACAACAACACCCATATTAGCATAGCAACCCCCCTTCCACCGAGTTTCTGCCCATCAACTCTTCCATTTACAGAACGAGCCACCGTAACCTGGACCCGCCCACAACCCCCCACAGAAACTCCACACAGGTCATCAGAGCTGAAGAAGCCTCTGGGATGAGGAGCTGAAATGTCCTCAAGTGAAGAAACTCAAGTCCGGTTTCCACGACAAGAAGATTTCGACAACAGTTCACCGTGACCTGGAGGACCGAGAACCTCCACAGACACGTTAATGGAAGCTGAGTGCAACACGGGTAGAAGGTCACGGTGGAGAAACAGCTCGCCGACGCCTGTGGCGCCGTAAGTAGAGGATCAATGGAGCCGAGCCGGGAAGCTCCAAGTCCGATCAAAATGGAAAGCCCCACCTTTTAAAAGAGAGAGGACGTCCACCTGCGAGAGCCTGGAAGATGTTCCACAGGCCAGGCTGGAACCGCGCTCACCTGAAGTTACACTTTAAGCGATGCAGGCGAGATAACAAGCACGTTGGATAGGGGTGTGTTTAGAGGAGAGCGAGAGGGACGTGGTGAGATAATGACGCGGTCGACCACCGCGCGTGTCCTCTGCCATCTGGACGAAAGGAACACGGCCAGGGAGAAAAACACCAGCCCAATAAATCCCTCCAAATATGATGTTGGACTTGCTTTTTACAATGTAATGTCATGTGCCGTTCATTTACATGTCATATTCGACCTTCTGCGCTGCTTTATTTCCATATTCAAAGCGCCGCAGCCTCCGAGTCGTGCAAATTGTTTTTTCCGAAACCTCAAAAAGCATTTTTTATCTTTTTTTTTTTTTTTTCGCGTAGCACAAAAATACCAAAAGGAAATTGAACACTCACTTAACACGCGCCTGCAAGACATCTGCCGGGGCATGCGGAGACGGCCTCTCACGCGCACCGCACACGTGCGTTTGGAGACTCCTACAATGCTACGTTTCATTTAAGAAAGACGGACAGTGAAGGTGTGAATGGGAGGAGGAGGAAGAACTGAAAGAAACCCACGTCCAAGAGCGTTTGAGCAGTAATGGATTCACCGCATCTTCTGAGAGAGGACACATCGTGTCCGGCCAATTGGAGAGTCCTTTTTTTTTATCATTTTGAGTCCCACGTTGTTTGCATTTTTAGCACTTAGCGCCTCCGGCGCCGCCTAGAATCCATCTCTTCACTGTTGTGCAGCAACCATGTTTTGGCAAAGCGTTTGTGTTTTAAACAGATAATTTGAATAAGCGAGGCGGGGGCTCATGAAAGCGCGTAGTGCAGTGTGTGTGAGTGGGTCAAAAGGGATCACAGTGTGAAATGTGTGTGTGTGTGTGTGTGTGTGTGTGTGTGTGTCGTTCAGCTGCAAAATTGCATTTCTTTGTAGTGATTGTTGTCTTGGAGCTCTGCTCGTCGTCGTCGGTTACTTCTGTGCAAGGTTTTGTGGGTTCTTCGTCGCGGCTCGGCCGAATGAACCTTATTTAATGGAAGAGATGCTTCAGCAATATTATTTTTGCCCGAAGCTACACGGCGAAACAAAACAAGCATCCGGACAGTTCCATTACTTATAGATGGAACATTGTCAATGGGTTCAATCTCATAATAAGGGCCCGCACTCGGGGGCGGGGCAGGGTGGCAAAATCATTTTGCTTTCAAAGGGATGATTTAACCAGTCACTTTGAGGCTGTAGGAGCACAGATACATCCACCCTTATCAAGCACGTTCGCTAATTGGATGTGCATATCAACCTCCAAGCTATGACGCGACCTGCTAAATGATTTATGTGCTTGTCCAGATAATGCAGCCGACGACAGTGAGGAAGTCTTGAGTATTTATGGCGGCGATACCGGGAATACTAAGGAAACAGGATTGCTGTGTCTTTCACCCAGGGATGAGATATGAAACGGACAGGAGGAACGCCAACAAGGTGTTCAGTGAAGATGTGTGTGTGTGTGTGTGTGTGTGTGTGTGTGTGTGTGTGTGTGCTGAGAGATGCAGCGATCAAGGGTTGACGGTATGGACTGTATTCGTCGGGCTTATTGTGACTTGGGAAACACAACAAAACAGAACAGACGTAAACTGATTTCGGATTTGCATGAGGGACACAAACCGGTTGTTTTTTTTCAGGGCGGGAGGAAGGTGACACATTCAAACCAGGGGGAGGGTAGATAATGTGGTCAAATATACCCGAAGATTTCAATCACGGGTTTTTTTTGCAGCAAAGAAGTGAAAAAAGGATAAATAAAAAGATGTCTTTCATAACACACATCTGTTTATTTATTTATTTATCAAATTATTTATTTATTTATTTATTACTCTTTTATTTATTTATTGTCTTATCTTATTTATTATCTTGTTGATCTACTTATTTATATATGAAATCATGAATTTATTCATTCATTCTTTTCTTTATCTATCTATCTATCTATCTATCTATCTATCTATCTATCTATCTATCTATCTATCTATCTATCTATCTATCTATCTATCTATCTATCTATCTATCTATCTATCTATCTATCTATCTATCTATCTATCTATCTATCTATTTATTTGATTAATTGTTTAATTATTCACGACTCTTTTATGATATTATATTTCTTTATATTATCTTACTTCATTTATTATCTATTTATGTATCTACTTATTTATTATTTGTTGTATTGCCCAGAATGAATGACACAGCTATTTTGCTGATTTAAGGCAATTTATAGTTAATTTTAATAGAACAACTTACAAAGGCTGCACTAAGAGCTTCCTGCATCTCACATCAGAAATGTTTATCGAAATCATTTTATCCAGCATATTGAATTCCATTCCTCCTTGCATAATATCTCAGCGCTTCCTGCATTAGCCTCTGTCTTTCCGCCCGTCCGCTGTCTGCCTCCTCTCTACCGTCAGCTTGATCTTGTGCAAAGCGTCCCCTGGGTGCCGTTTATATGGTGCAAATGAATACCGTTAAAGACCGGTGACATTGGTGTTAGTCTTTGGCGTCGCCTCTTGCAGGCCCTTGGGGGCCATCGCCTGCTCCCCCCCCCTTCCGCCACCGCGGCCTTCATCTATAACCTACTGTGGCACGCCGATGTTGACGTAGAGTCCCAAATTTAGAATACAGCCATTCCCCGCCGCCGGTGCCGCACTCACCACGGCACGTGCTGTAGGTCATGCTCCTGTTTTTTTGTGTTTAATCAGCCAGCAGCGCGGTCTGCAGCCCCCGGCCAATGAACTTTTCCACCTGTCACGCCGTGGCACGCTCTCCCTCCGCACAGCTCCCCCCCGCACAGGCCACTCGTCGCTCTGCAGGAGAGGAGGGCGCCTGGGTCGTTGCTGTCGATCGGCGGCGATGCCGGTAAATATCCCCGTGGTTGCAAAGGTCCCACGGAAGCAGCCGAATCCCCTGCTCTCTTGGGTTCGGTGAGGAGGAAATGGTGGGGGAGAAGCACAATTTAGAGCAGAAAAAGAAACAAAGTGTTGAAAATACAGGACACTTTTGATGTCAGTACGAAGTGTGAAAGCTCACTGAGAAAGGCAGACAGGCTGCAGGGGGAGGAAGCTGAAGGTGTTAGACCCGTCTTTACAGCGCCTTTCTCACTTGTAAACTGCATCCGTGAGGAGATTTAAATGTTTTGGGTTTTTTTTCCGAACAATGAACAATAAATACCTGACTTGAAATGTGAAGAAATTCCCCCGACAAGAAGATTACGATAGGAATTCACTTTGACCCGGACGACTGAGAACCCCCACAGACATTAACAAGAAATTCTTTAAATATAATACAATGGGAGATGACAATTACCGTCATTTCCAGATTATAAGCCACTACTTTTTCCACATGCTTTGAACACTGCGGCTCAAACAATGATGTGGCTAATCTATGGATTTTTTGAGGGCGAATGAGCTTCATGCCGCCGAAACATTTAGCCTCGTCACATCGGACCAATGAAAAACGGCATTTCCAGTAAACATATGTGGATGTTACCGGTCCATATTTTATTAAAAATTTTAAAAAAAGTTTCTGTGAAACATCTTTCATGTCAGTATCTCATGTTACAACGTGGACACCTGCAGCTTATAGAGTGTGGCCTTTGTATGTACACATTTTTAGCAGGTGTGGCTTATATTCAGGTGCGCTCAATAGTCTGGATATTATGGTAATGTGCCTCCAGGAAATGTAATGAATTATTTAATTTAATTCAGTTTAGTCTAGTTAAATTGGATTTCATCTAATTTCATTTGATTTATCTTGAATAGACTTGACTAGATTTGACTTGACTTCACTTATAATAAAATAAAATAAAATAAAATGTAATCTTTTTTGGGGGATATTTTAATATTCAACACAATTCAACACAATTTTCCAGGAAAGAACATATTCACTGCTGCTTATAAAGTTCGTAATGTCGGACCCAAAAGTTAAGGAGAGGCTGCTTCTAATGCAAATGCAAATCAATCCTCCAAGACTGCGTTGCCATCAAAGCTCAAGATGAGGTGCTTCAAGTCTCCACACACAATGGTGTACAAACAGGCCGGTTGGAGAAGAGACTCATTTTAGATGATGAACAAAGCTGCAGAGGGCAAAAAGGAAGACGTCTGCGTGTCACGCCGATGCTTGTGACCGTGACTCTTCTGAGCCGAAAGTATCCTTGTGCAGGAAGCGCAGCTCCCCGGTTGCTCCCGGCGGCCCGGCGAGCGCCTCGCTCACTGTCGCTGCGAAGGGGTGAACGTGATCCGGTGTGAAGCGCCTCGAAACCGCGAGGTGTTGACAGCGGTACTTGCCTTTTTTTTTATTTTATATTAGCCGGAAATGGAAGAGAGGTCTGCGTGGGCGGGGGAGGCTGCCCATCGGGGCTCCTCGCAGCGGCAGAATCCTCCGCCGTCGGTCCATCACTGATCTTCTGTGCCACATTTTATAATTTCCTTTGATTATTTTTTAAGTATTACACACCATGCTAGCTTTTGTATCCTCCGCACGATAGAGCAGCAAGTAGCGCTCCCGGATTCGGGAGGCTTCGACTCCATTTGCTTCAAGCACCTGTTTTCTCTGGTAAAAATCAGCACTTTGCCCCTGAAGAAGTCTTATTTCCTTTCCCAGAAATCATGGCAAGGACACAGTTATTTTAAGAGGTGGAGAATGATTTTTGCCTTTATGAACCGCGCAACCCTTTACATAGAGACATCCATAAAGAGGGTTTGGAGATTGCCCGGCTCTCGAGAAGGAGATGCCCTCCGGCCATACGTAAAATGAGGGTTTACCAGAGAATGCAGCGAAAGGCGAACAGCAGCGGTGGAAGAGTGCGGCTCACGGAAGGCGTATGAGACAGGAATAATTACAGAGGCATTAGGAACCATTAGGAACAGAAACAGGCAACGGTCGGTAGCCTGAAAATGCCTGAGTGAATGGTTGGATGTCTCGATGTGACATGAATGAGGGGATGGATGGTTTTATGTCCCTGAACGTGGCCCTTCCATCAACTGGCAACGGCTCCAATCGCAGCTGAGATTATCTCCAGTTCCCCGCCGACCCTGAGTGCTGGATGACCAACGGATGAATCCACCGTGAGAAGAAGAAGAAACAAATCAACGGATTTGTGGCAACAACATGAGCTTCTCGGTCATTAAATCTGCTCGCAATTTGATTCGTTCGATTCCTTTTTCTCGAACGTCAAACTTTTCACCTCCGGTCAAGGGGCCTCCTCTGAGCTGAAGGTCGTCCGTTGTTTATTTTTTCTTCATTCCTTGTTTTCATTTTATCTATTTTTCTTCTGGCCATTTCACACCTTCTGTAGGAGTCAACAGCCAAAAAAACACCGCGGGCCTCTCACTCCAGCGGCTTTTCGAGACGCCCCGACGAGGCGCCGGGAGAGCGACGGAGCGCAATCTTTTTCATCGCTGCCGACGTCTCGGGAGGCGCTTGAAGCCGAGCCAGAGTCGGGGCTTCGTAGTATCGGATCAGGGGAGGACGCTTAAAGTTGTGATGACACCCCTGCAGAGATGCCAGCCTCTAATGTGTCATAACAACGCTCCCCTGGTTACAAGGGCCCTATTTGAGTCATCGCTTTTTCTGCGAGCGTGTGTGTCAGACAATGGCGTTGATGTATGGGAAAAATAAAAATACAAAATAAAGCTCGAGGGGACCCCCCTCCAACCCTCCAAAGTTTGAGATGTTTTGAAAGAAAAGACCATGCTTGAGCTCCACCGCCATTTCTTCTCAAGGACTACAAACCAAAGCAATGATAGTTGAATTTTTCTTCTATACTGTACTTAATTTTTGTTTTCAATCCATTATTTCCAAAACAAAACGAGTTTCCCTCCGCCCACGCCTCCGCGCTTCATGACCGACGCAAATCACCCCGAACTAAATGTTCTTCCGCAGGCGTGGGAACGGCGGCGAAGGTAGACGGTGTGAAAAACAGTCCCAGGTTACGCTCGTGACTTCTTCCTCGCGACACCATCTATTAGTCACCGAGGAGAGACAGATGGATGGCCCCGCTCCTCTAACGCTATCATGAAGTAATTATCATCTAATGATTTTCTGCTTTGCATCAAAACAGGCCTCGAGCCGCCGGATGCAATAAGCCTACCGGCTGCATTTCAGGACATTCAGCAATGAGGAACCGTAATTAATCAATCCAAGTTTTGACTCGAATCCTGGGTTCTTTTTTCTTTTCCTGAAATGTCAATGAAAAAAGACTGGTTTGAGCTTCTGCCTTGCAGGATGCCTTTCAGTGCAGAGTCTCCATGTTCTCCCCCGTGTCTGCGCGGGGTTTCCCCCGGATTCCTCCGCAGTCCAAACACATGCAGGAGGTTCATCGGAGGCTTGAAATCTGTCTAAACGTGTGAAGGAGCTAATGCTTGGATGTATGAGCCCCGTCTGTCGTCCAATGGAAGCTGAGATGGGCTCCTCACCCACCACCCGCCCCACGAGCGATATGGATGATGAATAAATGAACGACCGACAGAAACAAAGCCATCGATGATACCTTTGTTCAGGAGTTGTCATTATAATGGGCTGATCTTTGCAGCGCCCGCTATGGATTCCAGCTCAGCACTTCAACAATACGGAACGTCATCATTATATCCCTGCGCCGCATTCCTCATCCTTCTGAGACCTCCGGTTGCCATAACAGTGGCAAGAAACGCTTGAGATGTCAGGGGGCACTGTCGTGACTGTGAGCAGAATCAAAACGACATCCAAAAACCAGACAGCTTTACCACAATTTAAGAAATAAAAATGAAGTAAAATGAAAAGATATTTACTTGATTAAGTGGTGGAAGGAGTAAACAATCATTGACTTTTGATTAATTATTGACTCTTCATAAGTATCTAAAAAAAATGTTTGTTGGATTTATGACTCAGTGATTCATGGAACAGACAGAGCAGACATTGGTACATCGAAATATCCGCCGTCTCGCTGAAAATTTTCTTCTTTGTAATAAATGTTTCCGGAATAACAGCAAAACAAGCCAGACTTTCTCATCGAACAGATCAGCACATTTTGGAAAAATCAGTGTTTTCACATCGGCGATAACCAAGAGTCCACAACCTCCTTCCCGTCCACCTCTTTGGTTCTGGCTTCCGGCAGCTAGGGGGCAGTACTGATCCCCGGCTGGTCATCGGGAGGCTCCGGGTCCTGCAGCCGAAGAGTGACCCCCGTTGACCTCCTGGAGCTCCTCTTCACTCCCCTCCTGCAGCACACGCAACCATTGGAAACATGGCAGCAGATTAAAAAAACAGCAACTTTCTTTTCAGATATTCGCAGCTTTACTGTGAATTAGACATCTGCTTAGACAGACTCAAGCAGTGGGTTAACGCACGCCGCGCAACCAGAATATAACGCACGAGGTTCCGCCTTGGTTGCAGTCATGAAGACATGTGAGAAGACGTGAGAATTGTGAAAACGTTCTACGCAGCGGTTAGCGATCACGCCTCGCAGCAAGAAGGTGTGAATGGTCGTCTGTATGTGATCTGGGGTGAATCCCACCTCCGCCCAGCGACGGCTGGGATGGGCTCCGGCCCCCCGCGTCGATAGAGAAGATAGAAGATTACAATTATTTAGATCTCGCTCAAACAGACACTCCGTTAAAGAGAATTATTTCTGGATGTTGTTCGACAGACTTGGAGACGAAATGTCTCATGTTTTTAATCCCGTCATTTACCTATAAATCGTGTTTTTCGAGTTACTGCAAACGGTACCGCTGCGTTATATCAAGATTCCTTTTTTTTTTGGTAAATGTGTATGTATATATTGTATGTGTATATTGTGTATATTGTGTATATGTGCATTTATATATATATATATATATATATATATATATATATATATATATATATATATATATATATATATATATATATCCTGTTTTGTTTTGGGTTTTTTTTCTTTTTCTTTTTCTTTTCCCTCTAATGTTGCTGCTGCAACACCCGAATTTCCCCTATGGGGATCAATAAAGTATTATCTTATCTTATCTTGTCTTATCTTATCTTATCTTATCTTATCTTATCTTATCTTATCTTATCTTATCTTACCTTATCTTAAATATAAATAAATTATCTTAAATCACCTCGTCTCTATAATGAGCCATGAGGTGCCGGCGGACATTCAGAGGCAGTCCTTAAAGCCCCCGACCGGCCCCAGCAGTAGCGGCAGCCGCACACGGTTTTTATCACATGCATAATTACAAGCGCATTGCCTGTGAATTAATTGTTTTGAAGAACATAAGTACAGCCTTGGGCCGACGAGGAGGACCACGACTCCGGCTCTAAATGAAATACCCTGAACTTCCTCACCGTAAGAATATCACCACCATCTGTTGCTGGAAGACAGCCACTCTTTTCTGTGAACGAGCGACAGGACACATTCAGCTAGGTTTGATGGATAAATGTCTACTCTACATAATGGAATCTTTCATCACAATCAACCCGTGACCCAATAATATACATTAATGCTTGCCGAACTGAACCATTTCCATCACTTGAGAAGGCCACTCCTGCAGCAATCTGCCAACTTTCAAGTGTGATATTATTTCATTGAGTTTGAAAAAGAAAAGACATGCACATCCACTGCCCAGCTAGGGATGAGTGGTGGATCATAAATATTACTGAATGACAGTTTGAAACAAAAAATCTGCACACCAAAAGTGCTCCAAAAAAAAGTGAAGATCATTTATTTTATATAAAGAACAGGAAAAAAAGTTTGCATAATGTTTCAAAAACACCATGTTCTTCCTCAGATGCTCATCAAAATCTGTTTCAACAAATTACTGTGGCACCATTTTTAAAGGGAATGATCATGTGATTCTTCCCTCTTTTTTCCCAACAGTGATGGTCAGAAAGTTTAAGTATACAATACATTCACTACATACAAGGGGAGGAAGAATTTGACGTGCAGAGTGTTATGGAACATGAAGTCCCATTTCAGCTCTGCAGAAACCCAAACTTGTGAGGAGCTGAATGTTCTCTTACAGCAACCTGAAAAACCCAGCAGCTGAATTTCAGGGAGCTGACTTTGGTTTCCCATTTCTGCCCCTACATTTTCAAGGAAGCAGTCAGTGCTGTCCTGCAGCAAACCACATCTGTAAGAAACCTGCAAAATGACTGTCAACATTCCACATGAGGATTTATTTCTAGAATATTTCCAGGTGTCTATACTGACAGTTCAATTCACTTTATTACTATAATGGGCATGATTTTTCAGCTCTGGACCGTTTAAGTATTCATTTGCACATAATTTAACACAAAACGCGTCTTTTCTGAAATGCCAGTGACCTTTATATTTCAATTTTGTATCATGTGACTATTTTTGTTTGATGCTGTGCAAACGACCAGCTTGAAATTAATTTAGCATTTAGTAAATGTTATATCAGTTAATGAGTAACATCTTTAGCTGTGCTTAGTTGACAGTAAAAGGCTTATAATTGTCAGTCTATATGGCAGCTGTCCGATACGCACTTACTGCATGGAAAAAATCCTCTCCACTGTACAATTAATAAACACTGTTGTGCTTTAGGTTTCATACCTATTTGAATTGTGCATGAAGCATTGTCTTTGTCAGCAAACAACACCAAATGTCCGTCTTCTGCTTGGGCATGTGATGGCTGCCTTATTGATGTTGCTTCAAAAGCAGTGAGACTATACAGTTATATACCATTTCTAAGTTTCACTGTTATTTAGAATCTTTCCAATGGGAATCTCCGTTCAGCTTTCAAGAATCAAATCTGGCGAGGTCTTCAGCAATGAACAATGTTTTGCTCAAGACCATCGTGATGTATCCTCAATACAATTACTAATGCAGACGTGAAACGACAAAATGAAATGTCTGTCTCATCAGTTGTAGCACATTGTTTTAATAACAGCTGATTGTGAGGTCTGATATTGTGAATTTACTTTTCTGGAGCTATGTACCAGAGCAGCCTGTTGGAGGTCAGAACCCTAAGACTAGGCTGTCATCGTCTTTGACTCATCAAATTATTAGCTTGCTGTATACAAAGCCAGTTCTCCATGTCGAAGGGCTCCAGTGATGAAACTGGACAGAAGCGCAGTGTGACACACATTAGACATCCCATTTAAGCTGTGTTGGACGGGACACAGAGCCATTAGCTATGCATATTTATGATTTTGTTGTTTTACGTGCCTGAAACCAAGCATTTTCTTCTGCCGCAGGTTGCTGCACAAATGTGTCTCCTTCTTTCTTCTTTTCCTTTCGGCTTTTCCCTTTCAGGTGTTGCCACAGTGCATCAACCTCCTCCATCTAACCCTATTCTCTGTATCCTCCTCTCTCACACCAACTACCTTCATATCTTCTCTCACTACGTCCATAAATCTTCTCTTCGGTCTTCCTCTAGACCTCCTGCCTGGCATCTCCAATTCCAGCATCCGTCTACCGATATAGTCCCTATCCCTCCTCTGTACATGGCCGAACCATCTCAGTCTGGCTTCTCTGACCTTCTCTCTAAAACATCTAACATGAGCTGTCCCTCCAGCTCTGCCTCCTGTCTTTTGTTCAGTGCCACTGTCTCCAAACCATACAGCATCGCTGGTCTCACCACTGTTTTATAAACCTTTCCTTTCATTCTAGATGAAACTCTTCTATCACAAAGAACCCCTGAAACTTTTCTCCACCCATTCAAGCCTGCTTGAACCAGTTTCTTAACCTCTTTTCCACACTCTCCATTGCTCTGGACTGTTGACCCTAAGTACCTGAAATCCTCCGCCTTCTTGATCTCCTCTCCCTGTAGCCTCACTGTTCCACCCGGGTTCCTCTCATTCACACACATACATTCTGTCTTGCTGCAACTAACCTTCATTCCTCTCCTTTCTAGAGCATACCTCCACCTCTCAAGATGTTCCTCAACCTGTTCCCTCTTCTCACTACAGATCACTATATCGTCTGCAAACGTCATGGTCTGTGGTGATTCCCGTCTAACCTCATCTGTCAGCCTGTCCATCACCACTGCAAACAAGAAGGGACTCAGAGCTGATCCCTGATCAAGTCCCACCTCCACCCTGAACTTCTCTGTTACACTTACAGCACACTACCCCCCTGTCTCGCAGCCAGCATACATGTCCTGCACCAGTCTAACATACTTCTCTGCCACTCCAGAATTCCTCATACAAAACCATAGTTCCTCTGTCGGCCCCCTGTCGTATGCGTTGT
>CAAKHD010012021.1:0-11793 GCA_901007705.1 Fistularia tabacaria
GAATGGAAAGGCAGTTGGTCCAGATGATCTACCTGTGGAGGTATGGAAGTGTCTGGGAGAGGCAGCGGTGGAGTTTCTGGCTAGATTACTCAATAGGATCTTAGAGAAAGAAAAGATGCCTGAAGAGTGGAGAAGAAGTGTGATGGCGCCCATTTTTAAGAATCAGGGGGATGTGCAGAATTGCAGTAACTATAGAGGGATAAAGTTGATGAGCCACACAATGAAGTTACGGGAGAGAGTAGTGGAAACTAGACTGAGAGCAGAAGTCAGTATTTGTGTGCAGCAGTATGGCTTCATGCCTAGAAAGAGTACTACAAATGCAGTATTCGCTTTGAGAATGCTAGTAGAGAAGTACAGAGAAGGTCAGAGGGAGCTGCATTGTGCTTTTGTAGACCAAGAACAATCATCCGACAGGGTGCCGAGAGAAGAACTCTGGATTTGTATGAGGAAGTCTGGAGTAACAGAGAAGTATGTTAGACTGGTCCAGGACATGTATGCTGGTTGTGAGACAGTGGAGAAGTGTGCTGTAGGGGAGACAGAGCAGTTCAAGGTGGAGGTGGGACTTCATCAGGGAGCAGCTCTGAGCCCCTTCTTGTTTGCAGTGGTGATGGACAGGCTGACAGATGAGATTAGACAGGAATCTCAGTGGACCATGATATTTGCAGATGACATTGTGATCTGTAGTGAGAGCAGGGAACAGGTTGAGGAACATCTTGAGAGGTGGAGGTTTGCTCTGGAAAGGAGAGGAATGAAGGTTAGTCGCAGCAAGACAGAATATATGTGTGTGAACCCGGGTGGAACGGTGAGGCTACAGGGAGTGGAGATCAAGAAGGTGGAGGATTTCAGGTACTTAGGGTCAACAGTCCAGAGCAACAGAGAGTGTGGAAAAGAGGTTAAAAAACGGGTTCAAGCAGGTTGGAATGGGTGGAGAAACGTTTCAGGGGTTCTTTGTGATAGAAGAATTTCATCTAGAATGAAAGGAAAGGTTTACAAAACAGTGGAGAGACCAGAGATGATGTGTGGTTTGAAGACAGTGACACTGAACAAAAGACAGGAGGCAGAGCTGGAGGTAGCAGAGATGAAGATGTTGAGGTTCTCTTTAGGAGTGACCAGGATGGATAGGGTCAGGAATGAGTCCATCAGGGGGACAGCACATGTTAGATGTTTTGGAGAGAAGGACAGAGAAGCCAGACTGAGATGGTTGGGTCATGGACAGAGGAGGGATAGGGACTATATTGGTAGACGGATGCTGGAAGTGGAGATGCCAGGCAGGAGGTCGAGAGGAAGACCGAAGAGAAGATTTATGGACGTAGTGAGAGAAGATATGAAGGTAGTTGGTGTGAGAGAGAAGGATACAGAGAACAGGGTTAGATGGAGAAGGTTGATTCGCTGTGGCGACACCTGAAGGGAAAAGCCCACAGGAAAAGAAGAAGAAGAAGAAGATCCCCATTGGGGAAAATCGGGGTATTAATATATAATGTATTATATATATATATGTGTGTGTATGAAGAAGGTGTAAGTATAATAAAGATATCAGTCCACCTTCCAATTATGTCGTATGTTACATACTTGCAGAATATATATTAAAAGGCTAAATATAGTTAAGAAGTAAATATGATAAATGTAAAAATACAATAAAGATGTCACGAAAATAAAGATATACGTATGATAAAAGTATAAACAATGTCAAGGTAAATATGTGATAAAGGTGTAAGGATAATACAGATATAAATATAATGAAGGTATATATGATATAAAGGTGTATATATGATATATGTTAAAGGTGTAAGGATAATACAAATATAAATAAAATGAAGGTATAAATAATATTAAGGTATGTAAGGTATGTATGTATGTATATATATACGTTAAAGGATAATATAGATACAAATAAGGTAAAGGTATATATATATATGTTAAAGGATAGTACAGATCTAAATAAGATCAAGGTATATACATATATTAAAGGATAATACAGATATAAATAACATAGAGGTATATTTATGTTATAGCATAATACAGATATAAATAAGATACTGGTATATATATGTGAAAGGATAATATAGATATAAATAACATAAGATATATATATATATATGTCAACGGATAATACAGATATAAATAAGATAAAGTGAAATGAAATAAAGCTAATAAAACAGTAAGTAATACAAAGGTATCAAGTAATGAAGGTGTAATTCCCCCTGGAGCCGCCAGGGGTCACCGTGGAGGCGCCCTCCCCGGTGAGCCATCCGACCGCCGCCATCTTCGGTCCGCTCGGTTCGCCTTTTCCCGAGCAGCTGACGGAGCAGGCAGGATGGGGAGGAAGAAGAAAAAGCAGATGAAGCCCTGGTGCTGGTATCCTTTCCCACTCATATTTCCCCAAATAGCCGGCCGAAGTGGGCCCGTTTTGCGTTTAGTCCGGTCACGGCTGGATGTAAACATGTCGCAGGCGTCAGGACACAGCTAACCGCACAGCCCTGTGTGCTAGCTGCGGCTATCCGAGGCTACGTGCGGCTAGCTGCGGTCCCGTCAAATAAAAACAACCCCGCGGGGTCCGTATCTGCTGCCCGGTGCAGCTTTAAACGGATTCGGGTTGTGTTGCTGGGCCAAGCAAAACGTGAACGCTGTCCCTAACCGTAGCGCCAGGTACTGCAACCGAGATTTCGACGACGAGAAGATCCTCATCCAGCATCAGAAGGCCAAACACTTCAAGTGTCACATCTGTCACAAGAAGCTGTACACCGGACCCGGGCTGGCCATCCACTGCATGCAGGTGAGGAGACGCAGCCGCACAGCCGCACAGCCGCAGGCCGCCGGACGGTAATCATCTCTGCCATCTCAGGTCCACAAAGAGACCATCGATGGAGTTCCCAATGCAATACCTGGACGGACGGACATCGAGCTGGAGATTTACGGCATGGAGGGGATCCCGGAGAAGGACATGGAGGAGAGGCGGAGGGTGCTGGAGCAGAAGAATCAAGGTATCTGCTCGGTGGCACTGAGTGAGGAGGTACGGTGGTGTCGCAGAGACGGATTCTTCATGGCCTGATTTCAGAGACGCAGAAGAAAAAGCAGAACCAGGAAGACTCCGATGAGTACGAGGAGGAGGACGAGCCCGGCCCCTCCTTCCAGCAGCCTGCCGCAGGTCAGCCCCCGGCGGGCTACATCCCCCCGATGACCCAGCCCGGCGTGCCCCCCTGCTCCGGGGCTCCGGGGATCCCCCCCGGCGGCTACTCAGGTGCACGGCTGATCGAACGGAGTGATTCGGAAACCTTCTCTTCTTCGTTTCCCTCCAAGTTGCTCGAACTGGCCTTTCATACCGAGATAATGTTAGAAATGCACCGATGGTTGTCATCGCCTCTTATGATATCTTGTTGTCAAGTCACTGAGTGAAATTGTGGTTTTGGTGGTTTGTGGTGCACTAAGAGGTTTTTGTGGATCTCTGTGTCAGGGATCCCCCCGATGATGCCGGGCGTGCCTCCGATGATGCCGGGAATGCCTCCTGTGATTCCAGGCATGCCTCCTGGGTAAAGGCGTCACCTTCAGTCAGAGAGGATGCGCCGTCCCCGCATCGGCTTTCCGTCACGGACGTGTTCTTTGTCGTGCGTCTAGGATGATACCTATGGGCAGAATGATGCCTCCGGGTCCTGGGATGCCTCCTCTCATGCCAGGTGTTCCTCCAGGTAACCCGCGTCTGGCAGCATTTGCCTCTGAGCGCGCATTTCACGGCCCCTGTGATTCTCCAATCCGCGTCGACTGACCAAAGAGCCTTCTCTGGCGGCGTTTCCAGGCATGCCTCCCCCGGGGGCCCAACGAGCAGGCGCTCCACACATGTCTCCGGTCCCCCCCGCCGCCAACGTGCTGACCAGACCCGCCGCCGCTGCCGTCCCCGCGGCCCAGCCCGACGTCTGTAAACCTCTCTTCCCCAGTGCCGGACAGGTACGGCCCCTCCGGTGGTCCCCGCTCATTCCTGAGAACAGACGCGTCCGCCCCGAGGCTGAGGCTGCAGAGGTTCAGCGATCTGACCTCTCCTCCGTCCTCCCGGGATGTTTGCGCCATCCCAGTTTAAGGGTTTGTATCAGCGGCGGGGATTTCGTCGCCGTCTCCACGGCATCGGCTTCGCCGCCGTAGAGTCTCTCCGGAGCCGCTCGCCGTGGTTCCGGACCCTCGGCGTACGGAGTGGCGTGCCGACGTGCGTCCTCTCTCCTCCTCAGGGCCGGCAGACGGGGTCCCCCCGCCCCCCCGCCTGCACCTCGTCCGACCCCTCCAAGGCCACGTTCCCGGCCTACACGCCGAACTCCCCGTGCGCGGCCGGCCCCGGGGCCGGCGGCAGCACGCTCTCCAAACCCCCCCTGACCGTGACCAGTAAGCCGGCCACCCTGACCACTTCCAGTGCAACCAGTAAGTTGATCCACCCCGATGAGGATGTCTCTCTGGTGAGTCCCGCCGCCGGAATGCCACATTTACACTCATTCCAGTAAGTCGTGGTCGGAGAGCAGTAGCCCGCGCTGAAAGCTGCCCCTCAGCGGCGCCAGTTAATGAACACGATAACCTCTGAGCAGTAGGACAGCCTTTGTGTAACTGTGGATGACCTTGTTTGTCCTTGTTGACGTCCGTCCTCTGGGCGCGAGATGACCTCCTGTCGATCTTGTGCTCCGCAGGAGGAGCTGCGCTCCCAGTTGCCACGATACCAGCGCAGCGGCGCTCGTGCGGGCCAGGCCGCGGCGCAGTCGGCGGGTCCCGCGGCGGCGGTCGTGGCTGCTCGGCCGCCTGGCATAAGGCACCCCATACCCGGTATTTGTCCTCCACCCACAGCTCGCAGATAGTTAACACTGTGACCGGCGGCGGCTGAGAACATCCGGGGAAGGTCTCGCACACTGAACTTCTGGACACGCTGTCTCTTAACCGGTGTAATGGCAACCAAATCCACCCTGTGTCCTGACAGGCCAGTACGGCGGTCCTCCCCAGGGGATGTCCGGCTACATGCCAGGAGGGATCCCTCCGTTCGGACAGACCCCCCCCGCGGTGCCCCCGGGGTACCAGGCAGCCCCCCCGCGGCCGGCCATAGGTATGAGACCTCCTGTCATGTCTCCCGGAGGCCGCTACTGAAGCTCCTCCTGTAGGTTTGGACGCTCCGCCCTTTTCTAATGTCCTCAGCTGCTCGTAGAGCGAGGGGTCCGGGCGGAGCCAGGCTCTGAAGAAGAGACTGAGCGGGAAGTATTGACACTGCACCCCGTCCCGAGTATGAGCCCATGTTTCAAACCGTCTCTTTGTTTGTGGCTTTGTTTCCTTCTCATGTTCCATCAGGTGTGTAGAAGTGTAGTAGATCAGGTCGGTAGTGTTGCGAAGGCGCTGGACTTACACGGGCAGTACCCACCCTTTACCAAGGCAAGTCTTACACGCATACCTTCTTCCAGCGACGCGGCGAGGCCTTCACAGCACGCGCGTGCTGTTGGACTTTGTGTCCCCAACATTGCTTGGTGAGGGCTTCCCAGTTCGTTTGTGCTTTTTCAAATTTACCGCGGCAAATCACCGTTTTGAACGAGGAAACTCGGCTAAAGGCAAAGTGCGGGCGGCCCGAACACCATGGTTTGTGTATTGTTGTAAATCTGTATTGTAATAAAATGTGGCAAAAAAGTAAAGACTCTTCTTTGCGGGCTGTTAGAGGGGAAACGGACGTCACAGTGCGTTTGCGCCGGCTGTGATTCGTCTCCAGAGACAGTCCATCAACAGACGCGCACGCCCGCGCGTCCTGCTGACAGACTGTAGGCCCGTGTGTTGTTGTGACTAAGCGGTTTGTGCGCGGCCGCATCTCCACCGGGCTCCGGCGCTAAAACCCAGATTTCTCTTCTCCCTGTAGCGTTGCCCTGAGGGAGCGGCTGAGGCCGAGGCTCAGGGTAGCCCAGTTTCGGCCCGAGGCAAGTCTGTTTTCTGTCTTCTCATTCATTCCCAGGGGCCATCACAGCGCGCGCGCTGTTGGACCTCAATGTCCCCAAACTTGCAGCAAGTTTGGTGAAGGCCCTTGTTTGTGTTGCGTTCAGGCTCCATTGTCTGCAGGCATGCTAGCTCATGTGATTTGCTCTCTTGTTAAGCTCTTAGGTGCCATTGAGCCGGTGCTTCTCCTCTCTGACCGCTGAGAGCGTCCGGAGGCCCGCAGGCTCCTAATACTTCTGTGTAGCACTATTAACGTAGACTTATTTGTACAGCGGCGATGTTACTGACTCGCAGACGCTGTCGGCATCCTGTCACGACACTAAATCCAAGGTTTGTGATGAAAGCATTACGTTCAATGTTTTGTTTCCCCCCTAATCCTGTCTTTCCCACCAGCGTTCCTCACGGTAACTTACATGGTGGAGAACCCCTCCCGGTCTGAGGTTAGTTAAAGCTGTAAGTACCGAGGCAGCTTTTAAAGCTAAGGCTCTCGTCGTTTAGCGGCATCCAGGATTAGGTTTGAGGTCTCCTCCGGTAAGTATGGGCGGATCAGCGGCACAAACCCCTCCGGGTTCTGTTGGAAACCTGGAAGTCAAAGCACCATGTGGGTTTTGTGTTCTACAGCAAAGAGTTTCATTTCCAGCTTCAGGGGTTTCCGTCGAGAAGTACCGGGTGCTTGGTTGTTTCAGTGGTTTGAAGGTGAAGACTTTGTACCATCTGTGTTTGAACTGCACATCAATAAACTGGTTCATTCCACGTTTCAGTCTTATTTATTGTAGAATCAGAGCTGCAGGGCCTCAAGGGACCGTTCGGTCAATTTCCTCCTGGCTGGTTATCGTGGGATGCGGCGCAACGGCCCTTCCATGCCAGCTAGTGGTCACATCAGGTACGACACCCATGCAGTCCCAAGTTGTGCTGGAGCTCCTGAAGACCTTCCAACTCCACTAGTTTTGTCAGGCTGTTCTTAGTGGTCAGCAAAAAGTGTGACAGGGTTTAGACCAGGGCTCTGCCACCTGCATGGGGCTTTTTAAGGCCCTCTGAGCGGCTCTGGAGCCTCATCAAAAATGGATGGGATTTTCTTTGGCGGGCAAACCTGAACGTTTTCAATGCTGGAAAGTGTGCATAATAACCTCTGTCAATGAAGACCGGCGTCAACCTGCGACCCGTCTCAGCGCGGCGCCGTGCCAGACGGCCGTCGGGTGTCTCAAGGGCCATGATCCCAAAGGGGAGAAAGCTGATGAAGGAATCAACCCAATCTTTGCTTTCATTGCCAATGCGGGAAGGCTTGCCTGCATGTTTGCTTTGTAATGAGCTGAACAAGTAATTTGGAGACCTTTCCAGGGAAGGCATGCAGGTTGCAGCCGACTACCCAGTTTGAGAGTGAGAAGACAAAAAAAAAAAAAAAAAAAGTGTAAGAGTGCAAAGACTGCGTCTCCAAACTAGTGTTGTTGCAACCTGAAAGAAAGTGTGGAAAACCGTTCACGGAGGTGAATACTTGAAGGATTCCGGCAAAGCATCAGCACCTAGTTTCAGACTTCGAAACTAGGAAGTGTCATATTGATATTAGGCGAAGCTGCTCTTCCAGCTTCCTGTGTTGCCTTCATATCAGGCTTTGAATTTTTTGGTCCAATACGGCTCTGAAGATTTTGGGTTGCCGGCCCAAGAGGAGCCAACATATAAACTCCAAGTGCCCTTCAAGGACAAGGTCCGATTCTGAACCATCTTCAAACGTGCTGATCAGACCGTCTACTCTGATCCTGAGAACCTTCCATTGCTAGAATTAACCAGTCAGAACCGATGTTTGGATCAGGGTTTTATTTAGTACCAAAGAGTCCGAGGTAACAGAAGCTTCTACTCTCTTGGCAGAACGGTCAGGGGTCCGAGCGTGACGGGGCCACAGGTCTCTGGAGCTGCAACGACAGCAGAGAGTCACGCATCTGCGGGGGGGGGGGGGAGCAGAAGCATCACGAGGGGTTACCGTCAGAGCTTGGCTGCCGCCAAGAGGTCCTCTCGCTCATCTTTTGGGCGTGGAGCTGGCAGGTGTGCTCACAGCAGCGACAGACCTCGTCTCCTCCGTCCACGTTGTGCCAGCTGAGGGAAAAAAGCACCTTTGAGAAGACGGTCAGCCAGGAAGGCCAGTGAGCAGCTTCAGCCTCGCCATCAGAAACCCAAACCTGTGGCGCCAACGTCATTTTCTTCACTGGTTTCTCCGGGCGTTTGTGCCATTTAAGGACCATTGGTTCCTTCAAGAGGAACTTTGAGTAGGTTACCTTGAGTCCACGTGGTTGCAGGCCTTGTTCAGGCGGCTGCCTGTCGTCTCAGTGCCGACCTTGAGCTCGCAGGTGATGAAGATCTGCGGGAGCGGAGCGAGCGGTGACCAGGAGGGCCTCCCGAGCGGGACGGCTCGGAGGAGATACTCACCGAGTTCCTGGGATCCTGATGGAACAGGAAGGCGTCGAGCTGCAGCTGGAGGACGTCGGGTCTCACGCGAGGCAGGAACAGAGCTTTGGAGCCCGGCTCTTTGGAGTCGGTCAGACACCTGGAGAGGAGCGTGGTCTTAGGAAGGTCAAAACTCCTGCTTGCTGGGCTCAGACCTTCTCACAAGTTGTCCTTGTGGTTCAAATGCACAGGTCCATAAAGGCGTTTTGGCACAGAGTCACTGTCTGACCTTAAAGTGGTCACTTCAGATGGCTTGAAAGCCGCCTGAGGTCTGACCTCCTGCAGCGGAGGCCAGCTCACCGCTCAGGCTCTGATGGAGCTCCTGCGCCGCCAAACATCTGGAAGCGTGGCGGTGGGCTTACCCGTTGTTTTCGATGAGGTGGTATTTGGGCTCCGAGTTGACATCCGGGGTCAGCGTGGCGACACAGCGGTCGATGAAGAGCTGCCTTTGACCAGGTCCAGTGTAGGAGCCCTCCAGGTGCAGGAGGTCTCCCATGTAGTAGACACCAGCGAGCCTCTCGTCGGTCCAGTCATCTAGTCGCACAAACCGGTTAGGTTCGGTCTGAGCCGACGGGAACACAGGACGAACCTACCGGTCATCAGCTTCAGAGAGCAATCAGAGTCTTCACGGTGGGAGATGATCAGGGGGGCCTCCTGGGTGAAGCTGCTCACGTAGTGGGTCCTGGGCCCAGAGGGACGAGTCAGAAGAACGCTGTGCGCCGAGAGACCGACACGGAGGCTCATACCTTTTATAGTGGCAGGAGACCGGGACGATGGTTTGGGACACCCTGGTGATGCCGTGAGGATTGGCAGCGGGGGAGAACACCAGCTGGTTGGAGTAGATCACAGAATCCCCAGAGATCTGGAGAGGACGGTCACGTCAGACCTGAACCCGTTCAGGGTTGAGACCTTCAGACCCAAACCCCGCCCCGAAGCGCTTACGGTGAGCTGGGAGCCGCAGGCGTGCAGCTCCGCCTCGATCACATACTGCGAGTCGCTGAGCGCAAAGGCGCGGCACTCGCTGTGGTCCCAGTGCTCGCCGGCGCCCAGGGAAAGTTCTCCAGGTGACACCAGGCGGCCGTTGGCAAACAGGTCAGCGCTCACCAGGACGATCATGGACACCTCGGTGCACTGAACGTGGACCGGGGCCCAGGGCTCGAAGTAGGCCCCGCCGAGGTGTTCAGGGGCAGTCGTGTACGTGGGCGTCTTGTACTCCCTGCCCTCTTCATCGACCATGGGGCCTTCCTTCAGGAGGCGGATGGCGCTCACGTGGAACGACAGCAGCGCCAGAAAGATCGCGAACCCTGAGCGTGACATCCTGAGCTCTCCCTCCCAAAAGCGAGAAGAACCGGCCGGAACCAGAGCAGTGGAGACTGAGGAGCAGCCGCGACTGAAATACCTCGCCAATCAGAGAACACCTGCTCCCAATCGGCCGTCACGAGGGAAGGCTGCGTGCGCGAGGGAGGCCGTGATTGGTCCACCGGACCGAAGCCCCAGAGAGAGCAGCTGATCTTCATCACTTTCATCACTCCTCTCCACGCCAGAAGCTTCCCAGCCAAGCGGTTCGCAAAAAGGTTCATTTCTCGAGGTTTCACAAACCCGCCTTCTGGTCACCGAGAGCGACACGAGTATTCCACGCTCACAATCACCTTCATCCCCACGGAACGATCCAAATAAATGCCATTTCAATTTGCAAGTGCATTCGTGAGCAATTCCTGTCATTCCGCTTGCAACAGAAGTTCTTGTCATTGTGTGAGAAGACGTAGTTTTGAAGTGTTGGAGCGTTTTGACGAGGACGGACGACAAAGTCAGGGACTGAAGCGGGGGGATGCGGTTGTGGGCAGTATTTGTTCGGATTCAGGCGGTTTCTCTTTGTGGAGATATCTTCTGCTTTGGAGAAAACTCTCACACGGCACTGAAGAGGCTGCGGTGCACAACTATCCTGATCGATGCACTTCTGCCTTTTCCAGTACCCAGGCGGCTCATCTGTCCGATGAATGTCTGCTTCGGAGAGGTGTCTTTGCCCTTCATCAGCAGTCACATCGGGTTCTTCTGGACTCCATCACTGTGGCATCCGAATGGCACCACAGCTTGTTTCCTGTTTACGCTTCGTAAACAGATAACGTAGGCGAGAGTTAAACTGGGGTGAAAAAATAACAATCACCGGGTCTTTGGCTGCAGCTCCTGGAGATGGCGATGAAGCGGTTTCCTGCGTGACAGTTGCACACTCAGATCGGAGTCGTTTCACTGCTCCATCAGCTTTTGGAGGACTGAAGGAGCCTGTCGTTTGAAATGTGGAAATCTGGAGTCTTCAGTGCACTGGAGTCCTGCAGAGTCGCTGTTCTCGCAGGAGCTTGACAAGGTGCTCTCCGAGTTGTCTGGCCTCACTTGCTGTCGTCGCCAGCATCTTCTCCACCGCTGTGAGTGACGGCATCACCTTTGAGGCGGAAACTCTTTTCTCCTCAGGGAGCTCCGAGGCGTCTGCAGGAAATGGAGACCGACAAGCATCCGGTGGCTTTCTTGTCCTCCTCAGAGGTCAGTCGTTTTCCCAGCCGCCCATTGCTGCTCCCACTGGCTCCCTCAGGCCAGTGGGTCTCTTTAGCTTTGCGAAGGTGGTTTCCATCTGGTTTGCAGCTCCTGGATCGGCTTCAGTTTGGGTTCCCCATCCTTTCCTGAACAAGAGCAAGTCTCTCCTTTCAACAAAACGAAGTTCTGGTGAACCGTGCGGCATTAATGGATGAAAAGTTAAAAAGTGAACTAACTTTTACAGCTGCTCCCCACCAGGCTCGTAAAGGCCCGTCTACACGAGCACATTCAAGGTGCGCGCAATGCAGACGGCGTGGCGGAGCCGACCCGGTTTGCTGCGGCGTCAGTGACCAAACCATCACCTTTGACTGAATGTCCCACTCGTCCACGAGGGAGATTCTCACTTGCCGAATTCAAAGCTGTGCCGCCTCTGGGAGTTTTACTTCACGTACAGTTGACCTGAGATGGGTCTCTTCACCAATGGCAAGTTGAAGCCAGAAATGCATCCATGATTATGGACGTCCACATCTGAGGTCAGACAGCTGTAACATCGGAGCTGGACCTTCTGCTTCTCCTGCTGGCCTTCACAGCGTAATGGAAAAGGAGCGAGGCTTCTTTCGTCACTGCTCCCGAACCATACAAGCCTCGTTCTACAGAGACTCCCTGCGGAGCTCGACAGGCTCCAAGCACCGGAGCTCCGCGTCGTCTCTACGGTTCGACGCCGCTCGGACTTCCTGTCTCCACGGAGCTCTGGTGAAGTGTCAGCTGGAGAAGGTGGACCCGCACAGTTTGAGGGCTGAGATTGAATGACCGTCAGCTGTCTGACTACCTCCGACCCCCGAAGCAGTCCGGGGGGGGGGGGGCACAGAGGCACCGGCCAAAAGACCTGGGGACGGC
>CAAKHD010012021.1:11813-21951 GCA_901007705.1 Fistularia tabacaria
GGTGGTAGAATGATTGAGCGTACGGTGTCTTGCTACCGCCGTCCCCCGAAGCAGGCCGGGGGGGGGGGGGCACAGAGGCACCGGCCCAAAGACCTGAGGACGGCCCTGTGCAGCTTCACTGACCGGGTTCTTGCAAATAGACCCCCCCAAAGAGAAAACGTTTTGAGAACTCCGACCTGGTCCAGAAGGTCTCCGGCGTGAAACCTCATCCAGAGAGAATTGAGTCGGACTGGAGAACAGCTCCAGACTCTTGCACTGGAGGCCAAGCAGAGCGCTGAGACCGATGACCGCTTTCTGCCTGTGGCCTTCAACCTGGACCTCCTGGCCTTCTTGCAGGAAGGGAACCTGAGATGTTCAGAAGTGACTGCACTGAACCTTTGGAGGCTCTGGCTCCAGCCAGAGGACTTAGGCTTCTGGTCTGTCAGCTCCAGTGTATGCAGGAGAACATGTTCACCAGATCAATACAGCCTACGGTTTATTTGGAATATGCAGTGGACTTTTGGAAGTCCGAGTGTTCTATGAAGCATGAGAAGGACATGTGGGTTGCTTTGGGTTTTTATTGACTTCCTGAATCAGCATCTTCTGCAGTTGGAATCTCCACCGTCACCTCTGGCTCCGGGCCGAGGTCCTCCGGAGCTGCTGTGGAGTTTGTGTCCACGGCGACAGCCTTTTCTGCATCTGCAAGACAAAGCAGTTAGAAAACGCTCGAGAGCCACAAGCTTCTGCTGCGCCACCTACCTTGAGGTGGTGCTCCACCTTTGTTCACATCTGCGTGGAGGCCGTCCTCAGCGGTCTGGCCCGCGGAGGCTGGCTGAGGGAGCTGCTCCTGCTTGGTCATATCTACAGACACATCTGAATGAGGTGGAGCTCTTCTGCGCGAGGAGCCCGCCCAGGACCTACCCTTCAGCCCGCTCTTCCACTGGCTGCCGTACAGGGTGGGCCTGCTGATCCTGTTCAGGATCGAGGGGAGCTCTTGCGCCGGGATGGGTGGACTTTTCTTCTTGGCTGGCAGGACCAGCATGGGGCCGATCGTGGCCTCCTGGTCCCAAACTAGGAAGACCTCCAGCTTTAAGTCACGCCTGAGGCTCAATGAGAAGGTTCTAAGGAGGAGCCTTACTCTTGTTGTTCCTCAGTGCGCTGCGCCAGAAGAGCTCCTGGTTCGGAGTCCCGAAGCCACGAGGGCCAAGCTTGGCGGAGATGCTGGACAGACCGAGAGTCTGTCCAATGTCATTTTGGCAGTAGCCACACAGGTAGTCGTTGCCGTCGGCCGACCTCCACCTGAGAAGACACCGTTCAGCACACCTTCTCACGGAAGCCCCCCTCCCCCGAAACATGCCTTCCATTCAGGAGACTGCACGCCTTGCGCGGAGCCACGGCTTCTTCCACAGGGACGGCGGTCAGGTGGCACGAGAGGTAAATCTGGGAAGGCACGAGGGGATCAAGGAGGTCAAACTATCAACGCAGCCACGCGAAGACCCACCTCGCCTTTGTCCTCCTCGTGAAATCTGAAGGCGTCGATGGTGAAGCGCAGTTTGTCGTCCTGGATCCGGGGCAGGAACTGGGAGGTGGAGCCCGGGAGCTGAGAGTCAATTAAGCATCTGCGGAGGAGCAGCAGGTCAGATCCTGCCATCTTCAGCCGCACGGAGGCGCGGCAGATGCCACCTCCACCTACCCGTTCTCAATAAAAACGTATCTGGGATCGGAGTGGATGTCCGGGGTCAGCGTGGCCACGCAGCTGCTCACGAAGACCCGCAGGCCCGGGTGGTGGCCCACTCGGACCGAGGCCTCGATGGAGATGGACTCCCCGAGGTGGAAGACCTGGGAGCTCCTCTCGTAGAGCCAGTCGTCTGCAAGCGGGCGGGAGGTCAAGCGCGTTCAACGAGACGCGGAAGAGACGCCAACCTGAACCCACCGGTCATCACTTTCAGGTCGAACACCAGGGTCTCCACGGCAGACTGCGTGGACGTGAAGGGGAGCCAGGTGGGCGTGAGCGAGGAGCTGGACAGGCTGTATCTCCTGAGGAGCAACCAAAAGCACGGTGAGCGCGAGGCTAGCAGATGGGCGGCGGCTCCTCCGAGCGGGCAGACCTTTCGTAGTGACACTCCACCGGAATGACGGCCTCGTCCATGCGGATCACCCCTTCCGAGGAGGTGACGGGGGAGTAGATGAGCAGGTTGGTGTAGACCAGAGCCTTCTCGGTCATCTGCGGGCGAGAAGTTGCCAACCGAAGGTCAGGTGTCACCGAGGAGACGCGCACAGGAGAAGCGACGTTACCCAGGACTTGGTGCCGCAGTCGAGGAGCCCGACGAGGATCCTGAACTCCCGGCCTCCGGAGGCCTCCTGGGCCCGGCAGTACTCGTCCTGGTAGACGCCGAGGCGAAGCTCCTCGCCGTCCACGGGGGCGCCCAGGCCGAACATGTCCGCCTGGACGATCACCTCCAGGGAGTCGGGGTGACAGACCAGGCGGACGGTGTTCACCAGCCTGGGAGCCTGGAGCTCCTGCTCAGGGTGCACGGAGGCCTGAGCATGATGTTCAGAAGGTTGGGGCAGGAAGCCGGCGGACGGGTCCACGTGCAGCAGCGAGGAGAAGAGCAGAGGAACCAGCGTCACGCCTAAAACAAAGGACCCCATGGAGACTGACTGAGAAATGCTCCTTCAGACCAAACCTGCAGTGACCTCCTCGCGCCACAGCTGCATCTTATACTCGGGCCGACGAGCCCTGCGCACCTGAGAGCAGTCAGCCAATCAGCTCGCGGCTCTTGGCCACGCCCCCCTCGGACTTCCTGCGGTCATCTATGGAGACGATGGTCCGGAATGAGAAAAGAACAGCTGGAGAAGAGGTCACCTCAGCAGCAGGCTGACCTCCGCTGATCTTTATCTCCACCTCTTTCCACAAGTCCACGTGGTCTTCGGCGGGCCGAGGACCTCGCAGGCCTCAGACTCCTGAACCGGCCTGGCAGAAGGCTGACTTTCATGCGTGAAGCTCCAGCTCAGGACACCTGGAGGAAACCTGGAGGACGTTTGGCTGAAGCCCAAATCATTCACGAATCAACATCTGTGAAAACCAGCGCAGTCGACTTCCTCTGCGGAACAAACATCATAAGAATGTGTACTTTATCAATCCCTCGTGGGGAAATTCGTTCTCTGCATTTAAGCCATCATGGACCTTCTCTTCGAGGTGGACCGCATGAAGCGAACACGCCGAATTCTCAGGAGACGGTTGACCGGAGAGGAAGGTGAGAAGACTGAAGGTCAGAGCCGCCTCGACCCAGTGAAACCTTCTGCTTTCAGGGAGGTCGGCGCTCCGCCAAAAACAGACACCCAGGAGATGTTGCTGAGACCATATGGATCTCGGGTTCCTTTGAAGAGGATGAAGAACCCTCCAGCTCAAAGGTGTGTTTGCTCCTGCGGGTCCTCAGTGAGGGTTCCTCCGAGGTCTCCGGAGGCGCACCTTCAATTCTTTCTCCTCGAACGTTGGCCGACAACATCTGCTCCACGAGAGGGACGTGACCGAAACAGGGACAGACCGCAGTGTCTGCGTGGTATTTGTTCCTTCCTTCCGTGAGCAGAGAGAGCGGCCGAGGAGAGCGCCGGCTGGAAGCATCTGCAGCCGGAGTGACGTCAGCTTCCTGCTCTGTGGTGAGAACAATAAACGCTCAGGTCGCCCACAAAGGCTGCTGACAGTGAAGCGTCTCAGCGGACGAGAAGAGACAAGATCATGAGCTTGAGCGCGGCCCTCATCTTGGCTTTCCTGTTCGGAGGTAAGGAGGGATCCGAGCCCGAGGGCTTCTAAAGTTCTCCGCTCCAGGAGGTCGCGGTGGGCCGGGCTCCTCCGACCGTGGCGAACGCTGTTTCTTGTCCGGCAGCCCGGGCGGAGGTGATGTTCCTGCAGCTGGAAGAGAATCGGACGCTGGAGCTCTCCTGCTCGCCTCAGCGGGACCGCGGCAGCCCCGTCAGCCTCCATCTGTTCCACCGCCGCGCCCGCGCCCAGACCACCCTGCTGTCCCTGGCGGGGGGCCGGCTCAGGACGGACCCCGGCGTGAGGCGCCGCCTGCGGCTCTCCGGAGGGCTGAGCGCCGCGCACGTCAACGTCTCCATCGGCGGCCTGCGGCCCGCCGACTCGGGCCTCTACACCTGGGAGCTGGGCTACGGCGAGGACGGCGCTCAGCGCTCCTCCCCGGGATCCCACACGGTTCTCCTGCTGGTCCACGGAGGAGGTACCTGCATCTGATGGCCCTTTCAGGGCTCGGCTGCTTTTCCCAACTACAACGGTGTGTGTGTGTGTGTGTGTGTGTGTGTGTGTGCGGTGCAGGGAGGCCGTGCCAGTGCTCCTCCAGCTACAAGCCCCTGGTCTTCACCATGCTCACATCAGCGGGGCTTCTGCTGCTGGGACTCACGTGGCTGGCGGTGGAAAAGTGTGTGACTGTGAGTACGTCCGTCTCTAAAACTGAAAAGGCAGCAGGAGAACAACCAAAGCTAGTCAGATATCAGACCCTCACTTTTCCTCTCCGGTCAAACAGGGAGCGAGTAAAACCGCAGCTGATATTTATGTCGCGCCTTTTTAGACACAGTCTATCCTCCAGCGGACAGGTAGCGTGTCTGTGGAGGCCAGCAGAGGCCGGGAGGAGCATCAAGTGACGATCTTGATGTTGGGCAGGGTTTTCGGGTGAGGTGTCGATGTCGCTCTCCTCGTCTCGTGGCTCCGCCCGCCTGGAGTGACTTTTCATGGCCGACGAGCCGAGTGACGCCACGGCGTGTGGACGCTCACTGCCGGGAGTGTCTTCAGAGGGTGGACGGCCGCCAGTCAGCCAGACCCCTCAGAGCTCATCTCCCCGCTGACGTTAGGAGGGAGGGAGAGAGCGAGAGAAACCATGGTCGCTTCGTATCTTCACGGTCGCCGTCTGAAGCTCTGCTTGGTCCCCGTGGAGCCCGGCGGGGCCGAGGGACAGACGCGCTCGGTTTGTTTCAAAGTGTCGCTGCTGTGTTGAAGGCGGAAGCCAGGCGGCGGCGGCGGCGGCGGCGAGCCCGGGCTTCGGCTCCCATCTACCAGGAAATGAGCGGGAAGCGCCAGAGTGCCGGAAACGCCCCGAGTTCCCGGCGGGAGCCCTCGCACCTGGAGGAAGCCCGCTTGCCCTTGTACGCAAACCCCAACATCAGACAATCGCAGGACAACTACTACGCCTGCCCCCGGCAGCTGGCCCTCCGGGCCTGACCCGGCCCGGGGACGGACGGCCACAGATCCGAGGGCGCGGGTTCAACAGCCAAGAAAAAAGCTATTTTATTAATATTTGAAAGAAGCTCCATAGTCAATGAAAACATTTGTTTCGGTGCATGTCATTTAACAATCACATTCTATGAGGAGAGAGAGAGAGAGAAAGAGATATACAGAGAGAAACAGAAACATTACAAGCCACTGACTTTTCATTAAATCTCAGTACAGACATTTTTCTTAATATTTCAGAAACAAAAATAGCCCTAGTCCCGCCCCTGCCCCCCCGATATCCTGACACACAAACAGAACCCTAAGAAAACAACCCCTGGAGGGCGACAGGCTAGAATCCCACAGTGCTAAAGAGTGAGACGCTCATTGGTTTAGGATACACAGCATGGCGATAGGTCAGTCTCGAGGGGAGTCGAAAGAAGAAAAGAAGAAAAATCCCGTCGGATTCCCAAAACCCCTGCAATAGATCAGCCGCTCAAAGCGGGCCGTAAACCCTCCTCCGCTCCGACTCTTGTGCATAGTTTCATGTTCCTTTACAACCAGCTCGTTTTATAAACATCCTCCTGGTGTGTCCGCCCAAGTCCGATTTACCTCTGAATACCCGCTGTGGGAGGATGGGGGGGTAATGCACGTGTTCCTGATGGGCTCAGGATGGGACCTCATTGAGAAAACACGACACGCAGCAACCTGCATGTCATTCGCTGACTCCTTTTTCTGGACAATCAAAATCATTGACCACTTTTGTTTTGAAATGTAAAGCAATTTTAATATATAGATTTCTATATAAAGCACTCCATATTCATTTAAAGTCCATTATTTGGTTATTATGTAACTGCTACGGATTTAGAAACAAAAGGTATTTCCTCCTCTGCTGAAATCCATAACTCTCAGTGCTTAGAATTTTTATACTCGTCATAAAAATGTACATTAACATGTTGTGGAGTCGGTGCTCTGGAACCCTGGCCTTCCTGAGACGAGATCCACCTTTTCATGTGTGCAAGATAGTAAGCAATCATGTCTTTTTTTTTTGTCTCTTTTGTTTGTTTTGTTTTGTTTTTTGTTTTTTTAAAAAGGAAAAATATATATAATCAACATAAAACATACAGGCTTCATATAGTTGGTGAACAGAAGAGCGAAGGAGAAACACTGCTGGATCCCAGAGTTCTACGAGGAGCGCGATCAGCCTTCATTCGGAGAATCTCACACTTTTTCTTTAAATGGAAGCATTTGTTTCCCTCCGACCTCTCGGGCTCGATCCCGTCCTGCTTTAGTTTGAACTCCGGAGGAAAAACACAAAGAGACTGTAAACTGTCAGTGGCCTTGCGGGAAACGAACGACGACATGAGCGAAATGAAGAAAAGCTAACAAACCAAAAAGGTAGGCACCTCTGAGGCTCAGTCCGATGTCTGTCTTCACGCTGCTCAGACCCGGGGGGCTCAGGTCCCTCCTCCCCATCTATGGCCACAGCTCTGTCAAATACTTCTTTTTTTGTTTTGTTTTTCTGCATTTTTTTTTAACTTTTTTTTTTTTTTTTTTTTCACATTTCTTGTTTTTTATTTTTTTAACTTTTTTTTTTCTTTCGGTTTATAGTCTGAAAAAAATGGTGCAATACTCAAATATGATCCATACTTTCTTGGATTATTCCACAATGAAAGCCACTAAGGTAGATAAACATTACATTTTAAAAACACACTTGTTTGAGTCCTTGAGTAAACATGTACACGTGAACTGTCCCGCCCCCCTCAGTACTTGTATCATGGTGTGTGTAGCTGGATGAGGGGTGAGGCCGACACTCAGTGCAACGCTAGAGGCTAGTAACAATTGACATGTTTCTGACAAGCAAAAAGAAAATCAAAACGACAAAGTATACTGAATTGAAAAGAACGGCGGCGGACGTTCCTCCGCCGCCGTCGAGACCCCTCGCGCACACACACACACACACGCACACACACACACACACGCACGCACGCACGCACGCACGCACGCACTCCACATACAGTACAAGCAGCCTTGTGCAAACACTCAAATACAACAGACGTAGATTTGCCTTTCGAATCGCTGAACATTTCAAATGGAGTTCACTCTGAACCGATGCTATCAAAAATCTCTGAAGTGAATGAATGAGACAAAAAGAAGAAAAAAACAACAAAACACTACAAAAAGTGTTCACATTACATTATTGGCGCTTCTTTTGATTCAAGTATTTGATTTCATTATTTCGTATTACTCTGATATGTTTATGATCTCGTCTTGTGGGGAATATCGCGTGGAGGAGGCTGAAGCCGGGGTTTCGGGGAATGGGCTCAGGCTAAGTGGAAAACAGAGATCTAGCCATATACGTGCGCGCGTGCACGCCGCGGCGTCCTGGGCTGTGTACTGTATATGGACTAGCATGTGCATATTCAACCCGGGCCTTGGTTTTCGTGAGTTAAAGAGAGCGCTGCTAATCCTCCTCTGATCCGATCCACGGTGGAGACTCGGGCTTCGCTCGCCGTCCACTTTAAAAACAACGTAAAAGGGAGAGCGTCCGATTCCGACACTAGACAGGTCGATGGAGGAGGGCGAGGGGGGCGGCCGGCTCTCGGTGCTGGTGCTGCGCCGAGAAATCCGGGGCACGTCCGAGACCCGGCCCGCGACCCCCCGCTCGCCGGGCTCCCCGCGTCAATGCCAGTTCCTTGATTCGAGTCCAGTGTGGAGATAAATTCAGGTTTTTTTCAGAACAAACAAACAAACAAACAACAAACAAACAAGACAGGCAATAGTGATTGTTCTGTTGAACGACGCGAGTCCAAAGCGACTCTGGAAGAGGGAGGAATCCCCAAAGTTTTAAGACTTGGTACCGAACTCGAGGCGCGTCCCCGCTTCTGCCGACACGCCGGGTCCGCTCGGACCCCGACCCCAAAGCCGGATGTGCGGAAATGACCCGTTTGTAAATCGGCCGGCGCGGCCCGGGGGCCGGGGGTCCGGAGCGGGCCTCCGGGGAAGGAGAACCGGAACACAGGCATCTCAGCTTTGGATCGCACAGCCCAAACAGACTTTGATTTTTTTTTTTTCGTTTGTAGTTTCTAGTTTTTGCAAAAAACCTCGATGATAAAGAAAAAGCTAATGTATTTGGTTTTTAAGAGATGTACCCGATGTGACCCATAAACAGTGCACAGACACATACAGAGACCCCGCCCTCCTCCTGCAGCCCACACGCTTCCAGTCCCCCGTCGGTTCAAGAAAAGAAAACCAAGACCGGCGGCAGCGCCGTCCGTCCGCCCGCCCTCCGTCCGTCCGTCCGTCCGTCCGCCCCTCCGCCCCTCCAGCCCTGTGCGCACAGCGGCAGCGCCGTGAGGCGTCACACTGAAGATAAACTGGGATATGGCAAAGTGGAAGTAAGCATTTGTACGTCAGTTGGCACGAGACCGAAGAGGCGCCCGCCGGGCGGGTCGCTTAGTGTCGCCTCGTCGCCGTCCTCACAGTGGGAGACCCGACCCTCTGACGGGGGGCTCCTTCAGGGTCCCCGGGAGGATTGGGAGGGAAGCTGCCTGGTAGTAAAGGTGGAGAAGTGGGTTTGGCAGGAATGGGGGGATGGCTGTGACGTTTCTAGATGGCTGTGAACAAACACCTCCGTGTCTTTGCATAGAAATGGAAGGCTGTTTATCATTGAGGTGGTTCTAAGTGTAACTGCGTGCTCCCAGAGTTCAACATAAAGCACCGGTGAGTGAGACCCATCCACACCAGGGACACGAGCGATGAGACAGTAGATGCCCCCCCGCCCCCCCCCGTCGAGCTGGTGAAACTCCTGCGGCTCCCGCTTCCACTAAGCTCTGAGGTGTGCCGCCCGCCCCGGCCCGCAGGAGGAGGGAGCCGGACCCGCGCTCTGGCTCTGGCCGGCAGGGGCGGCGGGGGGCCCGGAGGGGCCGGACGCCGCACGGAGGCCCACGGAGGCGTTACCGGGAAACAACGGTGGACTACATACTCGGCGATAACAGCAACAATGACAGCAAACTTCATGACGACAAATTCAAAATGCACACGACTCCGAGAAAGAAACAAAATAAAAACATCAAATGCCTCCATGTCTGGCTAAAGTGATTCTTGCAGGAGAGACAACATGGAAGTGGGGGTGCTGAGGGCAGACTGGCGCAGCAGTAGTAGTAAATCCAACACGACGGGCCAGTTCTGAAGAAGAGCTGCTCTCGGCCCGGAGGCCCGAGGGAGGAAGAGGAGGGAAGTCGGTCTACGGGATCTGCCGCGGAGCGGCAGGCAGGCACTCGTGGCCACACTTTCACACAGGTTGGCAGGGCCTCCGACGGAGAGAAGATGAGAAGGACGAGAGAAGACCCTCCCCGGACGCCGAGGCTACAACGATCTCGGATGACGCAACGGAACGGCGATATTTACCGTGACCGGCGGAGGGCCGCGGCCCCGGGCTCCTTCTTTGTGTTTCCCTTCACTTTGCTACCGTGTTTGGACATCCTTCCGGGTCCCGAGGGGTTTGGAAAAGTAAGACAATCTTCACATCCACGTCAAGTCGAGTCTAAAGAAGCGTGCAGAGGAGCCTCCCGGCACATTGATTTTTTTCTGTTTTTGTCTTTTTCAAAGTTTTCCTTTGCCAGTGTCGCTCGTCCGGTCGTCCGCTGGTTGTCTAAGTGCTATGGAGGACGCCGCCTCGCCGCTCTGCCAGCGCCGCCCAGGAACGAGAAGAAAAAGCTCATCTGGCCTTCGGGGGGGGGGGGGTATGGGCTCTTCTCATTTTGGTTTGATGCCTTGTTCTCTCTCAGACACACACACACACACACACACACACACACACACACACACCTCTCACTTGTCCCCTCCCCCCCAAAAGTGAGTGGCGCACGTCTGGAGAGCAGGTCAGCTGAGGAAGTGCTTTCTGTGAACCTCCTTGGGATTTGGACTAATGATGAT
>CAAKHD010012021.1:22580-68025 GCA_901007705.1 Fistularia tabacaria
TTTTTGTGTGGCCCCCCCCCCCCCCCCCCCCCCCGGGCCAGACTGACACACACCTCTGAATAATGTCGATTCCTAACTTTGTTTGCAATGGTTCAAGAAAACAACAAAAAAAGACTACAAGAATGGCTTGAACAAGGCGAACAGAGTTGCATCCTTCCCTTTGAGCGTCGTGTGTGTGTGTGTGTGTGTGTGTGTGTGTGTGTGTGTGTGCGTGTGTGTGTGTGTGGGGAACTCAGTCTGCTTGCAAACGCACCGTCCGTGTGAAGCCGCAGCAGCATGTACTCTCCACTCAGGTTTCACTGGCTCAGAAATAAGGGTGTGCAAGTGTCCGTATGCTTCTTCACCGAGTCTGGAGTGTGTGAGGACAGCAGGGCAGGAAGGAGGTTAAGGCTAATATTAGTGCTGAGAGAAACACATGTCCAGTCTGGAACAGCTGAAAGTTCTACGGCCGCTGATTGAAGGGTTTACTTTGGGACCGACGCCTCTCCGCGAGTCTCTGAGGTGCAGTGTGATTGCCCGGGAAAGGCCGAGGGGTGGGGCGGTGGGGGGGGCGGGGTTCCCCGAAACCCGCTTCGGAAAAAAAACTTCTCTTTTGAATGAAAGACATCTTCCTGTGTGGGAAGCAAGAGCCGAACACTGACGAGGATCCCTGGCCGAGATTCACCGGAGCTGCAGCGGACGGGTGGTCGGGCCGGAGGGGCCGGAGGGGCCGGAGGGGCCGGAGGGGCCGGAGGGGCCGGAGGGGCGGGGACGGTTCCTCTTCCTGCGCCGTCTCGCCCGCACTGATTATCTCCACGTTGATTCGCAAGGTTTTCGCCGCGGTTGTTCTGTCGGGCCCGGGCTCGGCGTCCTACATGGACTCTCCGCTCAGCAGGTCTCCGGGCAGCAGCGTATTGATTGGGGTGGGACTCCCCATGACCCGTCCCTCCTCCCCGCTGGGGGGTCCCCACAAGCTGGAGTACTGCTGCACGCCGCCCCACAGCAGCTCCCCGCCCGTCTTTGCCCCGCCCGCTCCCAGACCGCCGCCGCCGTTGTTGTTGTTCCAGTGGGGGGCGTGGCCGATGGGGTGGGCGGCTCCGGACCCCGACCCCCCCATCCTGGTCTGATTGGCGCCCGGGGTGGCCTGCCAGCTGGTCGTCCCGCCGAGCGACTGGCCCTGTGCAAAGAAGCGATTCACGTCCTCTTCCCCGGCGAACTCTGCCAGGATGGTGGTGTTCCCCAGCACGCACCTGGCGGAGGGGACAGGAGAGCGCCCGCGGTTAGCGCGAGCGACCCGGGGCCGGCCGTCGGGACCCGCCGGCGGACACTCACATGTGCAGGGACTTCTGGGCCTTGGCGGCCTCGTCCTTGGAGCTGTAGCGCACCACGGCGTTGCCCTGCGTCAGGTTGAGGTGGAATGTGATGAGGGGGCCGTGCTGCATGCACAGCGTGCGCAGGGTGGAACCGTCGATCTGGGAAGCGAACAGAGTCGGGTGAGAAGGCGGCCGGAGCCCGCGTGGCCCCGAGGAGCCCGGAGGCCGTCGGAGACCCACCTGCGGCGTCAAGTTCCTCAGTACCAGCCAGCTGCTGGTCCTGGCGGCGCTGTCCGTGCTCCAGGTGGTACCTGCTGCGGACCAGAGAGAGACAGCACCTTCAGAGCCGGCATCGCGGCAGCGTTTCAGAGACGGGAGGCGTGGAGCCGCGGTCCCGCAGAACGCCGCAGAACGCCGCGGACCCGCGGAGGGCCTCGCGGGATCCGACCCCGCAGCGCCAAAGCTTCCGGAACTACCGTGACCCGCGTGCTTTCCACGCCGCGCCTTCAGAAGGGGACCCTGTTGGCGGCGGGGGGGGGCCTTCCAGAGGGCTCTCCGCGACCTTCGATGTCTCCTCCGGTTCAGCGCCTCTGCTGGAGTCTGGACTGAGGAGAGGAGACGCAGGCAGTACCTGTCGTGTAGGAGCTGCTCCAGCCTTGGGCCAGACCCAGGGAGTTCCCCCCCCAGGTGGAGGAGGGCTTGGCGTTGGTGAGGCCGGGCGGGGGGCGCGACGGGGCCGTGGTGTTGCTCCGGGGCCCCTGGGGGACCTTCCACAGCTCGTGGGACAGAGACGCCTGGCTGTGGGAGATGGGGCTCGGAGACCAGGTGGACTTCATCTCGGACAGTTTACCTGGAGGAGGAGACGGAGGACGGGTTGGAGCGCGGGACAAAGAGCATCCGGGAGGGAGGGCGCGGCGCTGCGCTAAGGGTCCTAGCGGGAAGGTCTGCAGACCACGTGTTGAAGGTCTACAGACCACGTGCTGACGGTCAGAGCCACCACGACCGACAGCGAGACGTCTGAGCGGGGAAACTCTCTCCTCGGAGCTCTTGGGGTGAAGCGCCTTTCACGGCCGACGCTCTGGACACGTTTGCTCCCGCTTTTACAAGCTACTTTTATTTTGAACACGGTGGGCGAGTGACGCCGCCTCCCTGCAGCGACGCGGCTCCGGGTCGAGCCTCTTCATCAACGAACGAAGCGTTCCGCCGATCCTACCTGGATCTCACTAACTCTACGCACCGCTCTGCCCGCGCCCACCCTGGAGGGCCTCCTTCTACCCTCAAACTCATCTCCGTTGATGGTGGTCCTCGATGCTCTGGGACACGCCGGTGTCCCTGCGGCTGCTTCACGGAGTCCAAAATCTAATATCCCATCACATGACGGGACTCCACATCTCCCGTTCCAAATGCTTCAGCGGGTAAACACTCCTGATCCTGTGTTTCTAAGTGTCAGAGACACACATGAAGGTACGGACTCTCGGGTCCGACCTCTCCTCCACACCTCTCCACCCTCCGTCCTCCACTCCGGATAACTGGATTGAGCCTTCCACACCAGGACGTGCTTTCGGTCTACGGAAAAATCCCCAAATCACCCGACACATCGGAGGAAAGGCAAAGTCGTCACCGTCCAGCGGAGCGAGAACCTCAAGTGGATACGGCCGGCCTTCTAATTTGTGGCGTGGCAGCTGTTTCGGGGGCCGGACCAGTGACGCAGTAAACAGGAATGAAAGGAAAAGCTCTGAAAACTTTCCATGAGAGGACCAGACCTCTGGGGGACACGTGTGTGTGTGTGTGTGTGTGTGTGAACATGGTTCTCTAGTCACAGTCACGGTGAAGCACGAGCTACAGCCTCGTCTGTTTAACACTGCTCATGCACCATGAGGACACACACACACACACACACACACCATCAACACAGGGGAAGCACACTGCACGGGGAGGGGGGGCTCCGGGTTCACGGGCCCCCGCGAGAGGGTCGGCCCCGGTGTTACGGCGGGGGGGTCGGCGGTTACTTTTCACTTGAAGGCTGGGGGGGAGGCCGAGGCCGAGGGGGGACCAAGTACCTGCGTCGTCGGTCTCCGGGGACGACAGACTGAACGAGCTAGTGTAGGCACCGACCGGCCAATCAGAGGAGGGAGGCGGGGCCTCGCTCTGAGACGAGGCGGGAGAGGAGCCTGGGCCCGGGCCATCGGCACAACACAGACACGGCAGAGACGGGAGGTGGAGTCGAGGAAGAGGCAGAACAAATGAGGACAGTGAGCTCAGTGAGAGAATGGCAGGCAGAAGATAAACAATGACCGGAGAGAGTTAACGGCGGAAACGTGGGAATCGAGGAGAAGCGGCAGTGGCGGCGACCGCACGAGACGAAATTCTGCGGACAGGCGTCCTCTTTGGCCGTGTAGGGCGTCGGCACGAAACGCAGCGCGTGGCCCGGAACTGCGCTTGACCCGGCCCGGGAATCCGGAGCTCGGTCGCGGACACGTCGTCGCTACGAGCAAACTGACAATGCTGTCAGCGGAAAGGGAGGCTCTACTTCTCCGTTTCCTTTCCCCGCAGGTATCTTCTCCTCACCGAAGAGCCGGCCCTGACCTCCCCTCGAGCGGGGCCGGCCGCGGCCCCAGTTCTCCGGACCACGGCCCGCTTTACCGCAGGAACGGCACCGGGAATCAGTTCCGCTTCGTGTCAGAAGGCGGCCGAGAAAGGGCGTCCTCAAGCGCCTGGACCGCCTCACCCACCTCCACTCCTGTCTCGTAGCAGGTAGCGGTTGACATCTTGAATGTTGGTGTTGATGGTGGGCCCGCTGGGGACGCTGCCCGGGGTCACGTTGGGGTCGGTCTCTGGGTCAATATTCTGGAGGCCCTTCCACGGCACACCGGGGCAGAACTCTGAAATACAGTGTGGGTAAAGACAAAAGGTACAACTCATCTGCGATAGCAATAAGCTCGGGCAGAAGGGGGCCGGGCCGGGCCGGGCGGCGCCGAGACGCGACACAAAGGCGGCGTTTGTGACCTGGCGGCCAGTTGATGTTGGTCCCGTTTGCCATCTTGTCACCGCTGCCCTTCCCCTGCCCCCAGCTGTCGGGGGCCACCAGGGGGCTGGTGGGAGACTCGGAGCTGGACATCAGGGTGTACGGGCTGTAAGAGTCCTCCAGCTGAGGAGGCTTGCCAGGGGGCCCCAGGCCGGCGCCTGGGAGAGGGGAAAGAACCGGGAACAGAAGCTTGAGATAACATCTGGTTTGGGATTGACGGGGACGGATACGGACCGCCCTGTTTGCCGGTATTATCTACTTGGCTGAGATGTGCGCCTCCTGGGCTGACTGAACAGACGCCCACGCTTTCAAATCGTTCTGCTCTCGTTCCTAAGATGGCATATACTTGAGGGCCAATGGCTTTGCGAAGGCCCCTTCCAAATGTGTAAGGCTCAGAGAGGCCCCGGGGGAAGGAGGGGACCTCCTGGAGACCATTAAGGAAAGGGGTTCTGGAAAATGTCCGAGGCTGTCTTTCGTGGTGCTGTGTCTCCTATCCTTCTCACCGTGCTTGTTGAGGTTGGGCTCCAGAGGAGACGAGCTTCCGGACAGGCTCTCGATGGAGTTGGGATGCGTCCACTGCGACAGGCGCGACTGGGGCTGAGGCGGCTCCTTCATGGACAGACCCACCTCCATACAGTTTACATTCATGTTCGGGTTCAGGCCGGCTGAAAGGAAGGACAGGGATCAGCCCGGCGCTGCCGCCCCACCGGCGTGCTCCTCGGCCATACTCACAGAGAGCATAGGGGCTGTAGGTGTTTGGAGACGACTGCGGCTCTTTGGTCTGCAGGTCCGGGAGGCCTGGAGCCTGGGGGTGCCCCGGAAAGGAGTCCAGGCTGGATTTGGTCCCACCAGGATGGAGGCCCGAGTGGGAGGGAGGCGGCTGCTGTTGCTGCTGCTTGATTAGCAGGGCTTGGGCCAGCTGACGCTGGTGCTGTTGGATCTGCTGCTGCATGTTATTGATTGTACGTGCAACCTGGGGCGACACGAGCACACGGGCACATTTAGCACGGGCAAAGAGGCGGCGTCAGGCCGGCCGCGTCACCCGCGTCCGCCCGCTCATCCTGGGGACTTACTTGCTGCTCTTGTTGTCGAATGGGGCCAGAAACGTTGCGCTGCGCCTGCAACATCTGCTGCTGAATTTGTAAACGCTGGTATGCCTGCAAATGGCACGGAAGCACGGTTCATGTCAGTGATGTTACTTTGTCCAAAAACACATCAGGAAGGACAGGAGTAAAACGCTCCGCTCTCTCAGAACTGTTCCAGCGACCGGACCGAGGCGACGGTCTAGTTTAGGCTCGCGAACGTCTGCGAGCGCTGTGGAGAGCATTACGGCTGCCGGGGGCGCACAGACTCACCAGTTGCAGCTGGTAGAGTTGATTCAGAAGGGTCATATGTTGAGGATTTATTGGTGAAGTTAAAAGTGCAGGATTCAGACCAATGTTTTTTGCTGCAAACTGTAAGAGCTGTGCTTGAACCTGCGGACGGAGCACGGACACATCGGAAGCGTGCGGGTCAACCACATGTACAGAGCTCAAAGACCTGCCGTGCACAAGATCAGTGAAGGACACAAAACGAGCACGGGACCCGACCCGCGTGTTAGCATAGCATACGTGTGTGCGTATTACCTGAGGGGAGAGAAACTGAGGCACTTGAGCGCGTAGACTAGGCTGAGAGGAGCTGAGAGGCGGCACTGGCGGCTGAGGAGGAGGCTGCGGCTGCTGCATGGCCCGGGCTTGTGCTGCTCCGCCGCCGCCAAACATTCCACTCTGCATTTGCTGGAACACAGTCAACGTCATTGTCTGCCGGCCGGGCGCTGACACGGCTTTTCATCATCCCTTTCCCCCGAGAGTCAGTGCTTTCGCCCAGAGCCGGAGAAGGAAGCTCGGCGGCGCGCCTTTACGTCCACCGATAACGAGCTCCGGCGCTCCGGAGAGGTCTTATCCAAAAATCAAGCGGCTCGTTGGGACAATGGACTTTCTCCTGACGTCAATCAACCGCGACAGCGGCTGTCTTTCACAAGCACTTTCCGTTAAGGAGGAGCTGCACCCTTTTCAACCTGAACCGTTTGACAGCATCACGCCCAGTTTGAAAACCGAGTCAAACCACCGCCGACTCCTCCACCGGAGACCCGGAGTCGCCGTCAGAAAGGTCCCGGTTACAAAGTACGACGGCATTGTTTAGATTGATGACCTTTGCAAAGAATTTCATCTTTAAGTTCGGGGTCGGATCCTGGAAAAGGCAGAATTTGTTCTCAATGCATTTTCGGCCGTGAAAAAGTCGCTGAGCTGAACAACAGTTCAACAGGACGGCACACTTTCCATCGGCTGCGCGGTATTCTAGCCAGAGAAGGAGAAGGTGGCTGGTGACGGAGGAGGAGATGTCCTCCACCGTGAGATCCTGCAGGATCCATGGTTTTGGTAGATCTCATTAGCGAAGCAGCGCACCTGCCAGCTGACCCTCCACCCGCAAGGCCACGGCAGCCAGTGTGATCCTTCGACGGCCTCGTTCCGCACCGCATCCTGCCGCCTTCGAGCTGCCTATGGCCAGCCAGAACCGAGCGCGGCATGCACCCGCTCTTTGTTCAGCTGGGTTTCAACCTTGCTTCTCTTCCACGGCTTGTTGGTGTGTCGCGGTCTTAAAACGGCTGCTGGTGCAGAGCCACAACTGAAATACACGACAGCCGCGTCGTTTTTCCCCGGTGAACGGCAGACGCGCGAAGTCCTCGGGTTACGAGCGGAACAAGCCTCGGCGCATCAATACGACAAGTGCCGGCATGCGGAGAGGCTGCTGCTTCGGGAGGCCGCCGTGGGTTGCCACTGATCACTGATTCGTCAGATACGCTCACAAATAAAAAGTGCTCTTCCCAAACTCGGCGTCTAGGCAGAGTAAATTCCGCTAGAAATCCCACGTTCCAGAAGAACGGAGGAGAGAGGAGCCGGATCAGCCGCACCTCCTCACCCAGATAAGGGTTCTCCTCACCTCGGCGCTGAGGACTGCCGATGTCCCGAAATCGCTGCTAAGCTACGGGTCCTTGCTGGAAATGATGGAGCTAAGTTGGGTCTCGGGGAGGATTAGCAGAATGTTTTTGAATCCGGGCCCTGGAGTGCAGGATGAGCAGACCACCGCTATCGGCAGCGGCGAGGGGAGGCTGGAACGTTACCGCTGCAACGCTTCTCTCAACTATTATTCCGGGGACCCCCGAGTTGAGGGCGGCGGACCCCGACCACAGCTTGTATCACGACAAGTTAGCGGGCCGGTGCTTCCTCCAGGATGCCGCCACGTGCACGGTTTAACTCGCGCAGTGTGGCTCTTTCTGCGGGCGACGGCTGCTTGGACACGTCCGAACGACCATTTTTTTTGAACTCTTTAGAAATTAATGATCCCACAAAGACCGGCCAAACCCCCGGTTAAATATTTACCACAGCACATATGGCCACGCACGCCATTAAAATTGAATCCGGTGATTTCACGACTGAGCGGCTCACCTTTTCCATGAAGGGTGAGCGGGGGTCCGCCGAGGGGTCTTTGGAGAGGAGCGGGGGCCGAGGGCAGCTCATGGGTTTGTTGATGAGCCCGTTGTTGTAGTCGTGGCCGGTCATCCCCATCCCTCGCTTGTCTACTTCGGTCTTCTTCTCCAGCAGGGCACTCATGGCCAGGTCCAGGTTCATGTTGTTGCTCTTAAGTGCCTCCTCCGCCGGATCCCGCTGACAGAACCAACCACAATCAATAATTCAGAGCCCGGCTCCAGTCAAAAAGTCTGGGTAAATAGAATGAGGCTTTGTTTCTTCCCCTTTCTGGGAAATCAAACAATACAAATAATGTCGGTTGAACGAGAAAGCGGTTCCGCTCCTCACGGCCGGACTGACCGAGGCGCGATTTAAATGGAAAACACAATATCCCTCCAAGAGATCTGAATCAACAAATCCGGATCAAAACAGCGCTACTCGAATCCCGAAAAAAAAACAAAAAAACAAAAAAACAGTTTCACAAATCGAGACTTTCGACGGCTATCTCAGTTTCACCGGTCAGATGCGGGCTTGGACATTGTTAGTCTGATGAATGTCGGTGTATCGGCAGCGGCGGCGGGTGCCGCGGACTCACAGGGAAGCCCATGTCTGTCAGCTGTTTGATGAGACGGTTCATGATCCAGGTGTCCTCCTGCTTTCCCGGGAGCTTCCCCTGGGGGACGACACAAACCGGAACACTCACACCCTCGTAGGATTCAAGGATATTTGCCAATCCAAAGGTCTCCCCTGGACCCAACGCCCACCTTCTGGGGGCCCTTTTTGGCGGCGTTTCCCCAGGAGTTACAGGAGGAGCTGCTTTCCTGGGAGGCAGCGTTGTTCCACATATCGCCCTCCTCCGCGTCCCACTGAGACCCTGACAGGATCAGCTCGTCACCTCCACCTCCCCAGCCATCTTGCATAGGTTTGGGGGCTGGAAGACACACACACACACACACACACACACACACACACACACGAGTTGATACAAAGCTCATCTTACATTACACGTCACAAATAGGAGTAAGAAACCCTTTCCATCAAAAGCTTGGCAAACACATTTCCTGGAAGGGAAAGGCTTCGACGCTGCAGTTGGAGAGGGTACGAGGGATACACTAGCAAACAGAAAAGCACAGCAGACTGCTTGGCATTTATGGGGAGATATTGATCGTCAGAGCTCTTTTTCCGCCGCTGCCACCGGCCATGAAACTTCGTAGGATACTCCTGTGGTCGTCCCACAGCGGGGAAATTTCAAAACGTCCAAGTTGAAGCGAACGAGGAAAGACTTTTGGGAACGGTTTATTCTTGCTGTACAAATGCATGTGCAGTCTCTGTTGTTCTTCTGCACCTGGTCAGTCCCTCTTGCTGGCCCACTCAGTGTCACGACCTCGTGGAAGTCCAACGCATGGAAAGCCAATAGAACACGTGCAGGATCTCGACTCAGCCTCCATGAGTGAGTGTATGCACACGGCGTCGGTGCGGTTGTATGTAGAAGCAGGTGTTGTTATCATGAGAAAGTTCTCTGGGCAGCAGAGCACACACGTGACGGTTTTTTCCCTGAGCCAGGTTGCCGTGTGAAGGCCCTGCCCGTGACGTGTTCCAGCACCTACCGGGTTTGCAAGGAGCAGACGTCATGTTTGTGCCTCCCCTGCCGTAGCCGTCGGCGTTGTTGTCCCCCCAGCCTCCGCAGCCACCGCTGGGCTTCCCCCAGGCGGACGTCCCGTTGTCGACGCTGACCGGGGAGGGCGCGGGTTCCCCCCAGGAGCTCTCGGGCTTTGTGTGCGAGCCGGGCAGCTCTCCCCAACCTGAGGGACGCACAAGGACAAAGCGGGTCAATGAGGACGCCGGTGCGCGAAGCTCGCTCTAAAGGAACGAGCCGACGTACCGCTGCTTCACACACGGTCACATGGCGATGTTTTGTCGCCGGACTTTTTGTGTTGTCGAGGGATGAGAAAATTAGCGCCCAGGTTTCCAAGAGAATTATTGCAGTCCTACGATGCAGAGCAACAGGCGCTCTCTTGAACGTAAACCGACACTTAGATCTAACTGGAGTTTTACGACGGCAACATAATTATCGGCCGTGCGGGGAGGCCGAACCCGGACTTGGCTTTGCGGCACAGTGGACTGAGAGAGAAAATGCCCATTTAAGATTTGGCACGGCCCAGGCAGGCTTGGCACGAGGCGCTGAGCGCCGCGTCTGGGTCCGTGGCCCTGCCAGGCTCAGCTTAGCAATCTCTACAGGAAGAGATCAAAACCTAAAGGCTGCTCCAAAATTATAGTTCACATGCGACGGGCCAAAGAGCCAGAGAGATCTCAATCAGACGTACTGAGAACTATTCTACTCACAATCTGCCCTCCCTTTTGAACATTAGCCGGCGCCGATACCGTTCCCAGCATCACAATCGGCTCGGACGGCCGGCCGGGTGCGCTCACACCGACGAGGGGGCTGAGCGGATTTCTGCTACGCGGCCGGACGGAACAACATCACAATGTGCACACGGTACACATGTGGTTGAAGACGGACAAGTTTGCAATGAACCCGTGACGGGCTTTGCAGTCACGCCGCCGCCGGGAAGAGCCAGCGCTCAACTCAAGTTTTACTCGGACACACGTGCCAGTAATGTGGAGACAGCAGGGGGCAGCTGCCCCACGCGGACGGCTCTAAATACCTCCTGCCCTGAAACGCTGACAGATGGTCACTCCCAGGTAGTCGCACGCGTCAATTCAGTCTCAGCAGTTTGCGGCGAACTACTACTTTCACGAGGCACTTTGTAGCCGCCGTGCTTGAGCCCCCCGTACGAGGCCATGTGGGGCTGCGGGGGTGATTCACAACCACTTGTGTTTTGAAATGTGAGGAGCTTGACGGTGAGGCGGGGCTGGCACTGCTTAGCCCTTTTGGATAGTTAATTAGATGTAAAGCCAAAGGAGGGCAAGCCAGGTCCAGATTTTATCTTTAAGTGCATCAACAGCTTGGAGCTTAGCAGAGCCAAGTGCTAACAACATAACGGGCTCTCGTGTTTGACACAGACACTTTGAAAAGTACAACAAAAGAGAAAGCCTGCCATACATTCATCTAACAAGGGCCCCAAAAACATGGAGGTGTCCGGCCTTTATCCAGATGGCCACATGTTTGAAAGGAAAGGGGAAATAAGGGTTGGTCAACAGCTCCTGTTTGCTGCAATTAACCCAGATTCAGCCAAGCTGGAGCGTCAGTTTCCCCGGTGTCTGCTCAGAGGCTTCTAAACATTCCCCTTGTGACAGGCAGGACTACAAATGCTGCTGAAGGCACATCAATTATACAAGACACACCCGCGAAGCACAAGAAACCATGCGAGCAGAGCAATGACTTTCTGGACCTTCAGATGCAGTTACTGTTAACGTATCGCTGCAATCGCTGGAGTGCAGTGTTTGGGTCACATCCTGCCTCCACCCTCCCGGGCTCCGCTCTCACTGCTTCCCTATCCGTAGGACTCGGGGACTTGCAGAACTAACTTCATGCCAGAGCATTCTTTTTATGGTCAGTGAAACGTGCAGAAAACCGGGGAATTGGAGAAATTATAAACTGAACATGATGCAAACTTGCCACGTTGCTGTTCTGTCATTTGTCAGTGCTCAGGCTTCATGCTTCTGTTTAACCCGCTTTGAGGGGCTAGGAAATGCCGTTGCAGCGATGGATAAATCTGGAGTCTTTGCAGGAGACCGACGTGATCATGTGTTGTCCCTTCATCAGCAACACGTTTCACAGCCGGCAAACAACTTCACGGCGCAAATGGTGACTAGAACCTTACCAGTACTACCTTCTACTACTATACAGTACCTTACCAGTACTACCTTCTACTGCTATACAGTACCTTACCAGTACTACCTTCTACTACTATACAGTACCTTACCAGTACTACCTTCTACTGCTATACAGTACCTTACCAGTACTACCTTCTACTACTATACAGTACCTTACCAGTACTACCTTCTACTGCTATACAGTACCTTGTCACTGCTACCTTTTACTACTATACTGTACCTTGTCAGTGCTACCTTCTACTGCTATACAGTACCTTGTCACTGCTACCTTTTACTACTATACAGTACCTTGTCAGTGCTACCTTATACTACTATACAGTACCTTGTCAGTGCTACCTTATACTACTATACAGTACCTTGTCAGTGCTACCTTATACTACTATACAGTACCTTGTCAGTGCTACCTTATACTACTATACAGTACCTTGTCAGTGCTACCTTATACTACTATACAGTACCTTGTCAGTGCTACCTTATACTACTATACAGTACCTTAGCAGTGCTACCTTACAGCGCTCTCCAGTGTGTGGTGTCTGCTTACCTTGAGAGATCAGGGGGCCCCTGCTATGGGACTGCCCAGGCGGGTGCTGCACAACGGAGTCCATCGGCCCGCCGGAGGGGCCGGGGTTTTGGGAGTTTTGGGTGTGATTTGATAGAAGTGCCGACGGCCCGTGGTAGGGGTGACTGTGAGAGTGGGGATGGCTGCTGTTGGGACCCGGGGGGTTATTGCCTCCGGTGGTAGATTTGGCCTGGGACATCCCCGGGTTGTTCCTGTCCCACAGGTTGACTGACTTGTTGTACGTGCCAGGGTCACCCCAAGCTGAGGTCCCGTCATCTATCTCCATCTTACGTCTTATCGAAGGGGGAGATGGCTCTTCCCAGCCCGTGGGCTCGGCCGAGGACTCCTGCTTGCTGCCGCTCCAGGCGCCGCTCTGCTTCACGGAGGCCGAGCCGCCCCAGGAGCCTATGCCTCCTCCACCGCTACTACCGGGCCCGTCCTGAGACTTGCCCGCCCAACCCTGGGGCGGGCCGTTGGAACGCGGGCAAACGGGCTCGCCCCACCCCCCGTTTCCTCCGGTTCCCGACATCCCGGGCCCCGAAGCGGGCATTCCCCAGCTCCGCGGAGTTTCCTTCCAGGCCCCGGGCTCTCCCTCCCAGCCAGGGTGGTTGGGATTCTTCTTGTTTTCATCCGGTTCTCCCCATTCCCCGGCATTATTGCTCTCTCCGGTGCCGCTCCAGCCGTGGGCCGCTTTGGGTTGCTCTCCCCAGCCCTGTGATGTCGGCTTGCTGTGCGAATCATCCCAGCCGGTCGTTTTCTCCTCTCCCCAGGGCTGGCCACTGTTCTTGGATATGCCGCTGGTGGGGGCTCCTTTCGGTGGATTCCCCCAGCCGCCACCGGGACCGCCTGGGGGCTTACCGTTGTTCGGCGGATCTTCCCAGCCGGAGCTAGGCTGGTTGGTAGCAGCTAGGCTTCCTCCCCAGCCCGAAGCTCCCTGAGAAGCAGGCACGTCATTTTTACTTCCAGATTCGGTCCTTTGAGGAGGGCCCATGCTAGTGTTGAGGGGCCCCTGGGCTTCGCTCGGAGCGGTCGGACCGGAGCCCCACGATTCAGTGCCCGGATCGTTCTTGTGTTTAGTATCATCCATGTCCCAGGAGGTGTGCTGCCGGATAGGGGTTTGCCCCCAGCCGGTATTACAAAGCACCCTGGGGTCCAGATCTTGGGCGGGTAGTAAAGGAGCGGGAGTATCTCTTGACGAGTGGTTCCTGCTCCGAGGATGTCCCTCCATGCTGTCGCTGCTTCCCTCGCTGGCGCCGGCCGTGCTCACAGCTCTGCTCCAGGAGGTGGCCTGTGGATCCTGGGGAGGGGAGTTGGGGCCATCCCAGCCTCCTTGGGACTCCTCGGCATGTGGCTTCGCCCAGTCTCCGCCGGCTTGTTCGCCCCAGCCCGCGGCGCTCCCCGCCCCGTTTCCTCCGTGGCCCCAGCCGGACTCCCAGCCAGACGCCTCCTTAGACAAAGGGGCCTTTGAGTCACCGCCGTTTCCCCACACCGAACCGCCGTCTTCTCCATTGACCTGCGCAACTCCTGGTGGCTGCTGCCCCATCGAGCCCAAGCCTACAGGCGCACTGCCCCAGCCGGGCAGGTTGTGGATTGGGCTGGGGGGTTCCTGCTTAGTAGTGTGATTTGGTCCATCAGTTTTAAGGTTCTGAGGTTCTGCACTGAAAGACACATTCGTGGACGGGGAAAGGTGTGGCTCTGAGGCGTCGGAGGTCATTATGCTACCCCAGGCGCTGCCGATCCCAGAGGAACTGCTGTTAGTGTTGGCTCCAGTACAGGTGCTGCTCTGGGATGGTGGGGGGCCAGGTGGATTACAGAGGTTGGGTGTAGATTGAGGAGGTGAAACGGTGCTGGCTCCCCCTGAGCTGCCTCCCCCTGTGCCACCCCCATCATGTCCCAACACAGGCCAGGCAGAAGGGTTGGCGTTAGGGTTCAAGTTCAAGTTAAAGTTAGTGGAGGGCGACGAAGAGCCCCACCCCCTGCCGCCGCCTCCGCCCACTGGGCTGTCGCTCTTTCTTTCACCAGCCACGGAGGACTGAGCGGGGCAAAGAGAGGGCCCAGGCCCGGAGCCCCAGCTGCGATTGGCGGCAACTTGGCTAGAGTGCATGCCGGATCCAGTATGATTGGCAGGACTGGACCCACTGTTCACCTTGCTGCTAAGATGGTTGGCAGGAAAGTGGCCGGTCTGGCTGTTGGCCCCTGTGGCCATATTCAAGGAACTACAACAAGTACTACTATTACTAGTGCTACTGCTGCTGCTGCTGCTGCTGCTGCTGCTGCTGCTGCTGCTGGTCAAGAGACCAAGGTCAGTGTCCAGAGGGCATCCTCCTGGAGAGGCCTGGCTATTTGTAATCGAAGGCCAAGTTTCTGTGTCCTTCTGGTCAATGATCAGTTGATCCCAGCGACTGGTATTGGTGGAAGTGGCAGCACTTGTGGCACTCCTGTTCGCTGGCAGGTGTCCCCAGAGGGGATTCTCATGCTGCGCTCCCGGGCTGCTCTGTGGAGGCAGATCTGCATTGGAGGAAAGGGAAAGAAAATGTGCATCAACAAGAGGATCAGAGAAGTTGCTATGTACGTCATTCCACCCACATATGCTGAGAGCCCAGAATACCATGGTAACATGAACCTTTATGATGCTGAATCAATCACAGAAATACTACCGACGACGAAAACAGAAAAACAACAGAGGACTGAGTCCAACAGCTGAGGGAAATTGGGTTGGGGCTTTTTTCACTCCGTGCGCTTGACGCCTAATTAATTATGAAGCACAAAAATACCAGCATTTCCTGTGATGTAACATACACGCACGCATCCCTTCACGGCGTGCACAGGAGGCAGCCCGAGCCGAATGTCATTGGTCCAACTGCACTGCCATTCCGTCACATTCCCGGCCAGCTGAAGGACGGATGCAGCGAACCGTGACTGGGGCCGGCTGACGAATGGCTATCACTTCATTTCAATGCATTCTTTTCAACAATACTTCGAAATAAAATCCATTTACACGATGAACACCTCTAGGTCGCAGCAACCACCCCCTTTCAGAAGTCATCTTTACAAACAAACAACAGAATATTCACAGTGACACGAGCATGCCCGTGAAGGGCCGTCAGTCCATCGTGCGGAGTGGGTGCGCTTGGCAATGGCCAAAGCTGAACCAAGTCAGCTTCCGCCTGCGGAAAAGCCAACGTGCGTAAGCATACGGGTCAAATGTCCAAAGCGACTAAAGGCAGCAGCAGAACAAAGTTATTGCGGCATCGAAAACGTCGGCTGCAGACCAAGACCTGCTGCAGGAAACGGTTTCCAGCATCGTTCTTCCGTGGTACCACAAGAAATACAAACTATGGGACGGATTTCATGCGGGATGTTACGGATTTAGATATCAAGCCGCAGGTGTTATTTCACCATCTAATATGTGTTATTCTAGCCAAGACTCTGTGGCTTATCGGCCCGTGTACACTTCATAAAGTCTGCAGTGACTGAAAGTACCACGTGAAGCAGTGGCCATGCCCTTGGGTTTGTCCATCTCACAGCAGGAAGAGGGACGTTACCTTCTGACTAAAGTTTAGACAATTACAGAATGAAGATACTCAGTACTTTCAGCCATTGAGGGAAACTCAAGTTCAGATTTACAAACTACAATAAAAGCAGCAAACGTTTTGTGGATGCCTTTCTTAGATTTGAAGAAAAAGAAATGAAAAAAATTGTGAATCCCATTTGTTGCCGTGCGCCGCCGGCGGAGCGGTCGTCCCGGGAAACAAACAGGTTCCCGGTGGGATTCCGGGCCCCTCCGAGCCTGTCCAAGTGCTGTTGAGCAAGGCACGGAACCCCCAACGGCTGCTCAGTAGCTGCCTTCTGCTCAGGTTCATACATGACGGGTTCAATGCGGGGGTCAAACTTGGCTGATGGTTTGCTCAGTGTACAACTATTCGGGTGACCTCACAGTACCTGTAGGTGACCTCAGCTGCTGTGGAATACGAAGGTACGATCCTGCCCGGCCGGCCGGGTCGGAGCGCAAACCCGACAGAGGACATTCATTTGTGCCTGCCATTATCCTGACCGCTGGCTGACATGAAGCATGACGTGAACACCACGCACCACCACGTCGCCCTCTTCCTGCCGAGCTCACGCTGTGACAACTGCGAGTCGCGGCGTCTCGTCCCTCTTTTAGAAGCCTCTGGAATGAGTTGTGCAGGGTTCCTTGAGTTCAAGTGTACATACCAATTGTGCTGTGAGAGGAAAAAAAAAAAAAGTCCTTCCCAGCTGATGATTGCTGCACGGTAGGTACAACCTTGCAGCACCTCCTGCCTATTTCTACCGGTGCTGCTGCTGCTGCTGCTGCTGCTGCTGCTGCTGTTTACATGTCCCTTTGAAATGCACGCCTGGTTAGACTGACAGCTCACAACTCCACGGCTGAAGTTGAAGCATTCCCACGTCCTGCGTTTTCCGACGCGCTCCTGTCATTGCGAGTTAAGCGGAGAAAAGGAGGCGGCGAAGCGCGAGCGGGAGGGAAAGAGGGCACTGTGTTTCTGACACACACAGTACTGTCTTTCTGTAGCGTCATTCGACTGAGAAGAGCAGGACCGCCATTTTCTCCATTCTGAACTCGAGCCAAAAAGGCTCAGAGCTGCCGTCTGCACCGCCACCGTCTAACAGCGCGCACGTCTCGGCGACGAGGATGAACCCAAAGCGCGAAAACTCGACGCCGCACGCCCACAATGCATAGCTGCCGCAGCTTTAAGGCGCTCCGTGCGCACAGAGGCTCAACACAGGAATTTCCCGGAGGACGGACAGACGCGACGGAAAGAAAAGAAAACATGCAACATTGTAACGGAATACCTGTGGAGAGGTGCCTCCCGACCATGGTGTAAAGAGCTAGGTTTTGTGCGACGCGGCGGCCATCCTTGTCTCAATATGTCTGCTTGGCTCGCCAAGCTTCTGAGGCTCATTTCTGAAACGCTGCCAAGAAGTTGCACAGCTCTTGCGCGGCATGAGACAACCCCGACCCCCTCCCTTCCTTCCTCAGCCTTCATGCGCCGTCCCTCCCACCGACAGCGCTTTGGCTCGCTCGCTCCTCTTCCATCTATTGCCCCCCTCTGGCTTTATTTATATCATGTCCGGCTCCTATTCTGACGAAGGATATTCTACCTCTCCAGAAAGACTGGGGGAGGGGATGGGAGTGTCAGAGATGAGAAGCGGCGTAGTTGGCGGGCAGCTCGGCGATAAAGCCCTACTACTCAGGCACTCACAAAGCAGGAGGCGGAAAACAAACGCCGGTTCTTTCTGAGCAACGCCGCCCTTCGTCATGCAACCTTTCCAAACTGCCACTAGATGTTCAGTCACCCGATCTGAAATTACTGCTGACCTCCACAACAACGAGCCTCGTAGGCGGGGACGAGTTCTCGCGCGAGAGAGAGAGAGAGAGAGAAGCCAGTGGAGCTGCGCCCGCTCCGGTGCAGGAAGGGCAGTTTTGCATGCACGAGTAGATGTTGGAAGAGGAGGCACATCCACGCAGGTCTGCAATCATTGCACGGGAATGCGGTGACTGTGAGCGGCAGGAACAACTTTGGACGGCAAACTACCTCTTCGCCTTGTCGCTCGGAAACTGCTCTGAGTAATATAAAGTAAGCGGGCTCAGATGGCTGTGGGCAAAACGGACGAAATCGTGGGGGACGCGGCCGGGACACGACAGAAGGTGCAGAGGGCCGAGAGCACGGCTCGAGAATCGGGGCCCGCTGTTGTTCCCAAACGATCCCGGCGCCCACGCGACGACGCAGTAGGTCAACGCCGGGCGGACACACGTGCCTTTTACGGCCGAGGTTCGACTCGACGCGAGCTTGCGCAGAGCCGCGGGGCGGAGACGCGCTCTTTTGAAGGAAAACATACACCGTGAAGACCGAAATCACTGGGAAACATTAAATCACAAGCTTCTTCCTGAAAACTCCAATCAGCGGGGAAAGCTGCTTTCCTTCATCCGTCTACCCTTTATCATTTCACAAAACACGGCTACGCTGAGCGAAACCCAAGGGCCAGATAAAGACGGGGAGAGAAAGACGAGAGAAGCTGCAGCAGAGAAATGGATGTTGAGTGATAGGAAGAGGAAGTAATCTAGCAGGGATGTATGGGCCCCAGCTGGACCGATCCGGGCTTAATGAAGTCCCCCAGGGGCACGGACTAGATGCTACAGTGCTGACAAGGCACGCCGGCGACCAGACGAACAAGCTTCGCAACAAACAGGCACAAGTCGGGAGCCCATTTGCCACCCTGGCTTTTCACGGACCCTCCTCCCACCGACAGCTCTGCCTCGAAGGTGGCCAACCGGAGACGGCAGAGAGGGGGTTTCACAAAGTCCCAGCCGAGAGGATCCCTTCAGGTCACCGGGAGGTGAGGCTGAGCTCTGGACCTCACGCCATCTGATTGCTGACAGATACGATCTACGCGTCGCCCACGCTTGATACCAAGGCGCGACGTCAAAGACGCTCTGGTCTCAGTCAGGCTTTGCACGTGGTCGGTTTCCTTCTGCACAACAAACAATGTGAGGTATTATCTTGCAAATGCAGCTTTCCACCACTGTGACCATAAGGGATCACAGTTGGACAAATTGGCTCCCTCCAGTTTCATACAAATATATCATCTTTAACCACGGTTGAGAGGAGTAACTCCGACAGTCATCTGAGTCCAAAAGCAAACATGCCAAACATCGACCGGCACCTGACACAGCAAGTCCGCGGCTTTCCCTGAGATGAGATACAACTGTGGGCCGAATGAATTAGCATGAAAAGGCTTCGACATCTGATAACACTCCATGGAACGGGCAAAGTAATCACCTCTTTCTGATGTTGTGCTGGCCGTTCATAGAAATAGGACGTAAAATATAATAAAAATATCTTGAAATATTCGGTGAGCCAAATAGCATGAGCATTTTGATAAAAGGAGGCCCTTCAACTGTTTCTGAAATGTAGTCGTCCTATTGAATTTTAACGTCCTTGTTTTTAAAAGACCAACTTTTACCAGATGAATTTGCCATTGGCTGCGATTCCACTCTTACAGACATGGGGATCCATCCTCAGCGCCGCAGCTCACCGTGGACGGGGCGGCGGCCAGACTCGGCCGGTTCCGGTTAGCACCGGGCAGGAGGCGGAGGACGCGGGTCGCCAGTTTACCGCCTTCACATCCACACCAGAAAGCAATTAACACAACACATGCACGCTTTAGCGTCATGTGAAGGAGATGGACATGCCAGGGAAAGAGGACCAAAAACAAAGACGCGGAGCACACAGAAGAAGCCCCCGGGCAGCTCCACAGCCACAATGTCCTTGCTGAGAGGCCACAGAGCTAACCATCGAACCGCCGGCCCGTAATCACAGTCTCCCCTCAGAGTTTATATACAATCCAGTGGTACCAGGCCAGGGAGAGGGATTTGCACTCGCAACACACGGATCTCCGCCGCTCGTCAAAGCTGCCTTTATTAAACGACGACTCTGTCCCGGCTAATGCGCCCTTCCAAAGCTTGCAAAGGATTCTGCTGGTCTGCAGGTGCTTGCATCATGCATCGCCACCATCTCCACTCTGTCTCCGGAGGGACGACTCACAGAGGGACCGCAGACATCTTGAAAGTTTCACGTGCGAGACATCTGCCGGTCACGCTCCCCTCTTTCCCCGCCTCCAACCAAAGGATAAACCAGGTCAAGGGCTTCCTCTAACATGCCACTCCGAAAATAGCTCCCCCTGACACCTCTGCATGAAAGGTCCTTGTGAGAGGGACCGGCAGCCCAGCAAAAGGCAGCGCGGGGAGGTTAGAAGAACGGCAGAGCTGACACGAATACGCAGGCTATGCTAATCCACAGGCAGTCCCGAGCCAGCCGGGGTATTAGTGAGCTATGGCATTGTTAGAGCAGAGGTGGAGAACACATGTGCCTCAGCGTCTATGGCAGGGGCGGGGGGGCAGTCACAAGACAGAGGAGAGGGAAAGTGAGCGCTGAAGATTTGTGGTTCACGGAGCTGAATTTAATCACATCCTAGACACCCCATCCTTGTGGGGATTCCCACTGCTCTTTAATGCATCAGCAGCAGGCGCGGAGACGGCTCCGGCGCTATCTGCATACACACTCCATAGAACAACACCAGCGGTTAGCGCACGAGCTTCGCCGCTCTCGCACTGAACAAGTCCAGTGTGTTGTTTCCCTCCGGTTCGAAGGGGTGACACTCCCTCGCACCCGCCACGTACAACGTCGGTGCAAAATGTCACACCACGGATCTCAATGAATGGAGCGACGACGACAATGCGAAGGCTGATTTCTCGGAGAACGTGATCTCCGCTAAAACTGGGACTTCCCTGTTACCACTCGGAAATGTGCTTTGTTTTGATAAGGCTTGCTGTCAGCTCCTGCTGCTTCTCATTCAAGTAGAATGCTGTGTGTGTGGGATGAAGCAGGCTGTTTGTTTCCAGCCATGTGGATGTTTACATTGGGACCTTCCACAGCAGCCAACGTCTGGCTGTATAATGAAACCAAGGATGGGATATGATGAGCAGAGGAGGGTGTGTGTGTGTGTGTGTGTGTGTGTGAATGAAAGCAGCTTTTGGTGTTAGCAAGCCGATTGTTAGACGACCGTTCCATCTGCAGAAAAGGCCACTGCTGAGTCAGAGCGGGCAGCAAGCTAAGTTATGCGGGCGGCTGTCTTTGGCATGGGTTACATAACGCCGCTGCGTTTTAAACTACCACGTCAGCGGACCCAAAGGTGGGTAAAGCTGCATGAAACTACCACGGAGGAAATAACCTCCATCCAAGTAGGCAAGGTTAAAACATCCTCCGCTGGTAACGCCTGTGTGGACTGTGCCCGCGGGCCCCCGAAGGCCTTCTTCAGAATGGCACGTTGACCTTCGGTGCTGCTTTCAGGGACACTGTGCCTCTGACAGTCAGACGCGCTGGCAGGAAGTCAGTCCCCCGGACGACGAGGCTGTGCAAACATCATGCTGCTTTGATCGGTCGAGATTCGACACCGTACGAAGCAGGCGAACCTGCACTAACTGCGGCGGCGTGGCTCGGCGTCGGAGCGGTCGTCCCCGGAACCCGACAGTCCCGGTCCGATTCCCGGCCCCTCCGAGCCTGTCCAAGCGCCGTTGAGCAAGACACTGAACCCCTCGCAGCTGCCTTCGGCTCAGGTTCAATGCCGTGGTCAAACTTGCCTGATGTCTTGCTCTGTGTACAACTGAATGTGACAGTAGAGTCCGTTCCTTCTTTCATTTCAGCTGAAAGTAAACGCACCTGAAGGCAGCACAGAAGCCCAGAGTGTCTTCACAATAACACGGTCGGGAGCGTAAAACAGACAACTGTCGCGCTCCTCGGTAATCCCATCCCAGGAGACCGAGTCAAATACCATGTCACTCAGGTTTCAATGAAGTGCTCCGGAATCACCCGCGCTGACAGCCAGACAGGAGTGACCGCGTGAAAGCGTTCGGGCCACTTGGACGAAAACCATTTGAAAGCCGAGCGCTTGTGTGTGGACGCGTCCTGCCTTGAGCGGCCGCGGGCGTGCACACAATCCCCTCCGTCTGTGTTCGGGGCTCGAGCTCGGCCTCGGGCTGCACGGCGAGCGGAGGCCGAGGCGTGCGGGCCTGCCAGAGAGGGGAGGAGAGAAGCGGCGGCTTTTACCGTAAGCCATGAGTCACTTCAGCCCACAGCGCTGGACCTCTGCCACGCTCGCTCTCCTTTCTCTTTCCCTCTCTTTAACTCGGTGCTTCTCTCGGTGCCAGGGCCGGCCGACGAGCGAGCGCCGTGCGGCTCCGCCTCCAGGAAAGGGGAACGGGGCCGGACGGCAAGGAACGATGACGGCGATGACCAAGAAGAGACGGGGAGGTGGGAGAACGACGCACAACATCTTGTCGCCATGGGGACGGAACTGCATTCAAACAGCCGAGGAGGCTTTGAATGATGCTCACACACACGACGGTATTTGCTTTCCTTCCCAGACAACAACAAGCCAAATGCCCCGACGGTGATTTCTGGAGTCCGCCGTCCTGCGGCGGTGGAATCCTTCACGGGGAGGGAGCGCGCCTCGGCTGTTTGGGAACGCAGAGGGACCCCGTCGACCGGGATTTAAAAACCCACCAACACGCCGCTCCACCAGCTGTGTCCCCCCCCCCATCCACGCTCCTCACTGCCAGACGGGCAGAGGAAACGCAGGGGGTTTGAGCCGCAGGGACGCCACCCTGTCACCTGCAGGACCAGGGAACCGCCCGCATACCAACGCCGGACCTTCATACGCGGCTCAGAAACAAACAATCCTGGGCGCAGCGCAGTCCTGCCCGGCAGCGGCTCACAGGAAAACCAGAAAATACTGCAATAGATAGATAAATCTATAAGATAAGATAATACTTTATTGATCCCCATAGGGGAAATTCGGGTGAAGCCCATATGAAGCCCTTCCCTCTCAGTCGCTGGGAGCACATTGTTGTTGTGGGACTGGAACGCCGGCCTTTCACTGAACACACAGGGACGCCGCGGGGGATTCTTCGGTGGCGCTGAGAACGATGAGAGCGTGGCGTCCGTCCGGAAAAACCACGGCCCTAGGTGGCCACCGCGTGCTCATGGTGGCCACCGCGTGCTCACGGTGGCCAGCGCGAGCTCACGGTGGCCAGCGCGAGCACGCGGACAGAGGAAATGGTTCCTGGTGAAATCGCTGCCATTGATACCTGAGCGGATTACCAGGACGGGGTCTCTGGGAGCAGTCAAACATGCGGGGCTTTCTCAACCAAATAAAAGTCTCTCCGCTCCGCTTCTTCCCGTCGGACCTGAGAGGAAGCGGATATCTGTGTTCCAGAAACCTCTAAAGACAAACAACATGCAGACAGACAGGCAGCAATGTGAGAGGAGAAGATGTGTTTGAAGGGCACGGACGTCCCGTGACGCAGCGGCAGCTTTCAGCTCGCGTGCCGCTTCCCGCTCTGAGGCGCCGGCAGAGTGTCTGGGCTGACCTGTAGGCGGGCTGGCTGAGGAGTGAGAGGAGTGCACGGCTACCGCCGCAGGCTCAGTGGTGGAGGGACGTCCCGCGGTGAGGAGCAGGGTCCCGGAGGGAAGGGGCTGGCCTCTCCTCAATAGCTGCTTGTGCTCCTGCTGGCGGAAGCGCGGGGGCACCTCTCTGGCCGGGTAGCGCTGCTGGGGCAGGGTGTGCGGCTGCGCTGGTGTCTGAGGCTGGCCTCCGCAGGGGGCGCGCTGGCCATCGCCACTGCTCGGGGGCACAGACGGGGCGACAGCGGGGTTGGCGGGGGGGAGAGGAAGGGCGGGGTCGAGTTTGGCAGAGTCTGGCACTGTGGAAGAGGGCGGTGGGAGACGGGCGACAAAAAGCAGACATTCAGGGACACAGGGGCAGCAGGAGCATCGTGCAGAAGCGTCGCGGTCCGAGCCGACGGGGAACTTCCCGCCCGTCCGCTGCCGTTAACGACACGTACCGTCGCCGGTGCGGCCGCGAATACGAGCAGGACCGCTTCGCTCGATAGAAGAAAGGCGACTTGCCGCCGAACTCGAACACATACATCACCGAGACAACTTTCTTTTCCGGAGCGCTCCCGCGGTTCACAGTTCCTTCGGCTTCCTCTTCTCGAAGCCGCCGTCGCTTTCCGACGAGAAGAACCACAGCGTTTCATTCAGAGGGCGAGCGAGGAGACGGCTATAAATGCACTGAAGGCGCAGTCGCTCCTCCACGCCGGGAGGCAGCGGTCGGCCTGAACACACGGCTGCTCTCGGGGAAACCGGAGGACTGTGATGATCCGAGCGTCAGCGGAATAAACCCCAGGGCTTTGCCGAGACCCGCCGGCTTCAGAGCGTCCGCGCTGCTCGGCCTCAGACCGGACGGCTCTGCAGAGGACGCTTCCCCCGAAGGCACCGTCCCCCTCGCTCATTAAACGTTTACACTGACGACGCTCACGATGCACAGGATTTCGTCTCCCTTGGCAACGGTGTTTTAGCCGCTCTCTATATATAGTTTCTCTGAATGCAATCACGCTCCGAGCTCGCTCTGGACGGTTGCAGTAAGGGGTCTGCGCCGAGCTTTGGATTCGGCATCTCAACGTTTTTTTGCAACGTTTCAGCCTGGGTTTCAGTGACCCGCCTCGGGTTTGACGCTTTTTTTTCCGCCCCGCCGGCATCACAAGACGCCACTGAGGCTGTTAACATCCAAGAGAGACTCGTAGAGGACAAAGTCCTCACTTGCCCACTGTCGTGTAAACCAATGTGGAAGTGGGGGGGGTCGGAGGTCGCCAGTAAGTCAACAGGATAATCGGCCGGGGGTCACGGAGCTGCCGCGGGGTCACAGGCGTTACGGACACAAAGCACACTGGATAATCGCCTCGGTACATTTCATTACATAATAGAATAAGCTGGGAAACTAGAACGTATATGTGCGGCAGACATGTTTATTTACCGCCTCCACGTACTGTACAAGAGCAGCGGGCGTCCGCTGCCTTTAGCGCCTGTGTTTAATAAACACCGAGGAGGGAGGCAGAGAGAGAAGGATATCTTTGTGTGGCCTAAGTGAGTTAGAAAGAGCAGTGCTCCACCGTTGGCTCCCGTCCCGAGTGTGTGCAGCGAAGCGATGAATAACTCGCACACACCAGGCCGGCCCGACGCGCAGGAAAACAAAGAGTTATGTAATGCGGAGGCCCACGCTGAGGGGAGCGGGCAGGATTGTGTCTGAGGGCGCGCGCTCGCTCAGAGCCGCCCCTCCGTCCGCCGGGAGCCCTCGCCCAGCGGCGTTCCCGACGTCACTCGTCCTCCCACGGGCTAAAGCGACAGGCCGACCCGCTTTCCTCGCTGCCTCCCCGCGGCTCAGGAATCCGGGCGGCTCTGGAGCCGAAGCTTCTCTTCGGATTTCCGCTCGACGCCTCCCGACCGTTACGCGCTCTCCTCCCCGCACGGGGATCTGCGGCCGCATCGTGGCGGCTGTGAAAGCACGGAGAGCGGCACGGGGACCACGAGTCTCCCTCCCGCTTTCACAAATGAACTGCACAAGAAACGAGGTGTGCGGCGTTGTATAACAGCCGCGGACGTGACTGATATACAGTTCGGACCGCCATGTGTGACGTCGATTCTTCTGGAAGCTCGGGGGGAAGGGGAGGCGAGCCGGCTGCTCCGCCAGCCAATCGGACGCGAGACATAAAAGGAGAGGGAGGGAGAGGGCAGGAGGGAAAGAGAAAGCAGACGTGCCGAAGGCGGGCGACGGAGGTAGAGCGGGGAGGGTAGGTGATGGGGAGAACAGCCCCAGAGAGTCCCCACCCCCTCGCCGACAGCGCTGTGAGCTGCAGTCTCACTGCCGGAAACCGGCTTAGGTGGAAAGCCGCTTACAATTAGAGCACTACTTGCCCGGCGAACGCAGTGCTGCTTGCAAAGGAATCACAGGCCGCGCAGCCACCGCCGCTCTCGCCTTCCACGCGCCAGACGCGTCGATGGGTGACAATACAAACAAAGGAGTCGCGTAGAAGCCTCCGGCGCAGGCGAAGCGACGGCGCGGTGAGCGGGAGTCTCACAAGTCAAGAGTTTTGCAGGAAAAGAGTGAAACGGAGTCAGAGGAGATGAGAGAAATCCTCCCCGACATCCTATTTGCAAAGAGACAGTCCTCAGCTGCACAGGAGAATTCCCAGTTCATCAAAGATGCAGATCAAACGCTGGCCTCAAGGCTATGTGCGCTTCACTCGCGCAGAGATGTCTCATTTTCCAATATGAAAAGGAAAGAAATTTCCGAAAGATGTGAAAGCGCGCCGGCTTCACCGTTTAAGAGCGGATTTGAATGCTGAACGGCCGAGGCGGCGGCGGGGCATTGCTAGCGCCGCTCCTTGGCTGCCTCGTGGAGGAAATGCACAAAAACATGACCTCGAGGACAGCGAATCCTCCGCAGTGCATTGAAGCGTCTCCACCCGACCCACGGGAGGCCCTCGGGCTTTCAGCGGACCGGACCACGCCTGCACGCGTCAAAGGGCCCGGGATTCCGGGCCACGACAGCGCTCAAACGCGCACGGCCGACATCCACCTCCCTCTGGAGGCACCTGCGCACACCTGACCGCAGCTCCTGAGCGAGCTCACGGACTGACTCGTCACGGAGGTAAAGCTCCGTCTGCGCAGGACGAGGCGCCGCCAGCCTGCAGTCACACACGCTCAGGCTGAGGGGAACCCCAAGACCTTCTCGCTGCTGTCGGCTTCCAGAGGGGTCCACGCCGCTCCTCTGGCAAATGGCCGCTCCGGCCCGGGACACGGCGCGTGGCGTCGCTCGACGGACGTGGTCCCTCATATCCCGGAGCGCCGCACGTTGACGAGATGAAGGGGGCCTTTCATAGAGCCGGACATTTCCAGATGGTAAAAACTCCAGTCCTATCATGGATTTGATGGCTGACAGGTTTCTGATATCAGTGTGTGGAACAGGAAGGGTCAACGTGAATAGCAACGATGAAGGATAATGCAGGGTTCTTACTATGCAGAGGCTGCGAGGACGACATAACTAAACTCCGACTACATTTGGATGGTTTTTTCTTTTGGATTTTGCGGCCGCGTTACCTTGGACTGAACAAGACGGGTGTCGTCACTTCCCTGATGTCCCTGCTGTCACGCGACGCCGCTGCTTTGAGGTTGTCATGGGTTTTTTCCTGCGAGGGTTATTCTGCGATTACAACACTCGGCTCGTAAAAGGGATCTTCGGGCGAGCCAATCAACGCGGAGCCGCGGCTCACGTTCCGTCCCGCCTCGGCGGTCGGACCTCCGTCTCGGGGCGTGTCGCAGGAGGACGAGCGATGCCGATACCGCTTAGAACATTGGCGAATTAGCTCCGGGCTGCTAAGGAACAGCTAACCACGCTAATTTCGAGGGCGATCATCGAGAATGATGGTGGTGTATTCTGAAAAGCATGTCGAGGTGGGCCGCTTGTGTGTGAGCCCGTTCAGTCAGCACCTGTTCAGTGGAGAACGCCTGGCGGGGAGGAGGCCTGTCTGCAGAGCTCTCCCTCCACAGCTCTTTCCTCCTGCGGTTTCAAAATGTAAGCGGCGTGCCTCACAAGAGACAGACTGAAGGGCTTAATTAGGAGTGAATAAATACGACACTGTAGTTAAGGGAGGGGCTCTCCCTGCGAAATGAAATCACATTTAAAATGACTCGGTGTCTGTCAGCGCAGCATAAAGGGATCAGAGCGACACCAGTCACTATGTAGGCCGTCAGAGCATCGCCGCCTCCTGTACGACACAAGGAGGGCTCTGCGGACTCCACGCTCTGTTATGATTCAGAGCCAGTGAGGTGTGAGGCGGAGCGGGACATCTAATCCGCAGAAACACCACTGGACAGGGCGCTAAAAGCCACAGATGATCTTTTCTGCTCCACGCCAGATACCCCGTGTGACCTGCAACTGTTCACAGCCAATTCTTCGGGACTGTCATCTCTGACTTTGATCAAAATCAACACGCGGCAATTTGAGGCCCGTTTCGTGGAGCCCGAGAAGTCGGAGCCCTTTGCGGGGCTTTCGATAAACGCCGGTCCTGCTTTCGCTCCGGCCCTTGGGAGAGGAAGCGGAGAAGAGGCGGCGGTGATGACAAGAGGCAATTCCCCCGATCGCACTGCAATTTACGAGTCTCCAACACAAAGCGCCGGGTGTAATTAAGCGAATGTGGGACGGCAAATTAATCCGTCATGAAATGACTGCTGCCGTGACACAACTCTATAGTAATGTTATCTTTTATTGCACGACGCCGCTGCCGGTCTTGATGTGTGTGCACGCTGCGCCTCCGCGGGGACATTAGCTCTCGCACAGCTTGTTGACTACAGCAGAGCAAAACATCCACGAGCAGGCCGGCGCTTGCTCCGGCCCTTTAGAGCTCGAAGGCTCTCCCGGCCTGATCAGGGCGCACGCCCTCACGGAGCTCCTTACTCTGCTTCACCGTGCAGCCACGGAACGTGGTCCTGGAGATGCCTTACCAACCGCTATTCAAGACTGGGATCACAATCGGAGAAACTTCATTGGTCCGCGAGGGCCGCTTGGAGGACTGGGATGGGTTTTTGGCCCCGTGGTGGGTGATACATTCCTGGAAGGACAACTGACGGAGCCGGTGGACGTGGGCGTGAATATCACTTGTTCAAGTCAGAGGAGAAGGGTGGTCCAGGTGGTCCTCAGTACTTCACCTCCATGTGGTGAAGGAGTGAGCACCGCTGGGGATTATTCTGCAAGACAATCTCTAGCAGCCCTGAGCTTTAACAGCTACTGATACGAATCAAGAGAGCACCGTTTCCCAGAGAAGATGCCTTAATAGGCCATCGATAGCCTTTTCAAATGAATTCAATGCCAACCACGAGAACGGCTCTAACATCTCCGCTCATCCGCAGGGCTAAGTGTTCCGTCCTTGGAGCGTATTATTCTAATTATCATCGTTAGATCCCTTCAGGATGGATGACCGTGAGGCAGCCAATGGTGTCACAGCTGTGTCCCGTTGCATCATCCCCTCCCTGGCGAGAAGGTGAGGGCAGACCGGGCTGAGGGCAGGATGGACCCCTCAGCTCGCCGGGACAGCGGCTCGCTGAACGACGCCTCGAGCGGGTCTTCTGATCTTCACTCGCACAAAGGCTTTTTTCAAGATGCACTTTTACGCTGAATCGCCGAAGTGGAGAACATCTCCGCTGCGCTCGTCAGTCCGATCCGTCGGGTGCGTAAAAGCAGTGATCGGTGACGACGTAGCCTTCATAAGGTGTGTGAGGGGACCGGCTCGGTGAGGCGGGCCAGCAGAAATACCCCACCAAGGGCCCCCCGGCTGTCCGGCAAACAGGAAACCGGAGAGCATTCTCTGCTTCTTCTGCGGCGCTCGCTGTTCCACCAGAGCCACGGGCTCCCCGCCGCCCCTCCACAAACTCGACGGTCCGCTCTATCTGGCGCCGGGGGCCCCTCTTTCTGCTCGTGGTCCCGGAGCGGGCCTCCGACTCAAACGGGAGCCGGTCGAATGTTCTTCCGGAGATCTCCTGTGTTTATTCAGCTTCCGTGGAAGCCTTGTTCTTCTAATTAGCTCCACGGTCCGCCTCCGTCAGTGCATTTGTGCAGAGATGGAACCCACAGCTCCTTGGTTGTTCAAGGTGAGTGGGACCTTTAGCTCATGACGGCAGGACAACATCATCACTTGTAAAGACAAGCAGATTCCGACTCCCTTTCGACGGCTTTTCAATGCAGCCTGAAGCGCATTAGCAGAAAGAATCCATAGCTTCAGTCCCTCTCCGCTCCGTCCGCACAGCTGGAGGTCACACGGCGAGGAACGTCGGCCGCAAGGCGCCAGTCATGATACCGTTGCTCAAGAGAACGTCCGCACGGATCCGCAGAAGGTCTAACGTGACGGTCGACGGGAAGAAGATCACAGCGAAACCAGGTCACTCCGTGTTATTGTTATGAACAGGAGCCAAGAAAATAATTGTGCACACTTCGGGCTGGTTTGAAGGAGGGGTAAGAAGAGCTCGGTATATAGGTCAATTTATGGCTGTAGATAAGAGACAAAGAAGCCTGGCACAGCTAACCCAGATCACACTCATTAACGCGGCGCTCGGCTCTGGACTCGGGGGCCTCCGTGACATTACGCTCTCATTATTTCAACTTTCAGGGAGACGGATGGGGTCAAGGTGCCGATGGGGGAGAGTTCAAAGATGCTCTCAGAAGAAGTGAACGCAGGCTGGAATACCAGCCGCCGACTGACGTTTGTATTTGGCAGGAGACGCTCGGCGGTAATAAGCCCGTTGTCTTGTCACGGTCGGGCCGCAGCGAGACAGGGTTTCTAATGGGATTTCAACGTACAAAATATTAAACCCCTCTGCGCTCATCCCAAAGACCTGCTCCTGAGCCGGCGCGGGTCCGGCCTGCTCTCTGGCTTCGGGGGGTCACGGCTAGAAGAGGTTTGCGCAGCTGTCGGAGAGCGCGGGCTTCGAGGCTGCCGGCTGAGGAGAGCCTCCCGTAAAGAAGCGCCTTCCCAGCAGCCCTCATTTCCCTGCCTCTCTTTTGCGCCTTTGTTTTGTGTTGCTTGCCGCTGGGTTTCCTCTCCTCTGAGAGTCACCCTCGGCCCTGCGCTGCCAGGTAAGCCCGGGGAACCCGCTGGGAGGCCCGGGAGCAGCTGCAGCGTCCTCGCGGTCCTTGTTAGTCATGCAGGCTGGCTTCAGCTTTGACTCAGGTGAACTGGGCCGCCGCCGTTGCTCCTCTTCAACTAACACCAGAGGCTAATGCGGCAACAGCTGCTAACGCGGCAGAGAATACACTCTGGGTAGAGAGGTCAGCGTCCCCGAGCATACGGAGACGTCGGGCAAACGAAACGGATGTTGAATTTCACACTCCCACACAGTAAGTGTTGCCGGGGTTTGTGAACGCAGCGATAATTCAACGGTGTGTGCTGATGTGGTATGTTCAAACACACAAATACACTTCAGAGGGACGCAGCTTACCTTTGGTTATCTGTTCTGTGGCCTGAAACAAGAGAAGAGGCACAAGTTACAAGTCAAGTCTCGCAGGCTTGTACCGTGTCTCGCAAAACCATCAACATCTCTGCGACAGGCCGGCCTGCAAGCAGCAGCAGCAGCAGCAGCAGCAGCCAGACGGTGGAGCAGGAGGCTCAGAGACTTGGTCTCCTGCTTTCTGAGTGCAACTCTTGAACATTGAAAGTGTGAAAAGGTTATTTTGACTTAGAAGGGAAAGAAAACGTGTTCTGCTTTTATTCCGGCCTTGACGTGGAAGGTCAGACCCGAGCCCGGAGCGCTGAGAGCGGCGGGCGAAGCTGCCGAGCAGAGCTGACACCCATCATCTACCAGCGGAGGAGATGCAGATGTTTGACAGCGCCGAGGATAAGCAGACACACAGGACCTGTTCAGCTCACAGGCACTTTAGTCGACATTCATTTCACACAAAGGTTGCTTTCCTGGATCTCCTCTTTCGCTCTGCTCTGATGGAGTCTTCCAGATTCTGAAGTACACGTCTTAACGGAACATCTCAAGGAGACGTTTCTTTGACCAGAAGCAAACAAAACTTTATCACGGTTGGTTTCATTGGCGGACGGAGGCACGCATGTTCCTGAGACTGAGATCTGGACACGGTGACCGGTTTCAGAGGAGCAACTCTGCAGAGAATGACTTCACGTCTCTGAAAGTTCACCTTTGAGGGACAAGAGAAGACACAAGGTCACGGTGGCTCCTGCGACGCCGCTGAGCGAGATAGCATTCTGAGCGGCGGCGGAACCCTGAGCGGACGGGCGCGCCGCAGACGGGTAGCGTGCCGAGGTGAGGACGCAGCAGCTCGTGAACCGGCGGGAGCGGAGCCGTCGCCCCGTCGAAAGGTTTGAAGGCTGTCTGCCTGGCCGCCAGCCTCAGCCCAGCAGATCCATGCTGTGAGGCTGCGCTGTGCACGAGAACACGTCCCGTACCCGACACACACACAGCCAAGCGGAGTTTGCTGCTGCTGCTGCTGCGGCGCCAGTGTGACATGCTAACGCTTCATGCGATGACTGGATGAACAAGAAATCTAAGGTTATAGTTTCCAGAAAAAGAAAAAAGAGCTGCACATCGCGGGCGCCGGACGGGAACCACAGCTACCCGACTGCACAGGTTTGCTCAAAGCCTTACCTTCTTCTGAGCAGCTTCCTTCTTTTTCTTCTCTTCTTGCTTTTTCTTTTTCTTATCTTCCATCAAATGGTTCTCTGGTGTTTGGAGACAGAGAGAGAGAGAGAGAGATGATTTTAATGTCGAGCAGCTTCATTTTGGTGAAACACAGGACCGATATCTGCCAGCGTCCGCTGAATCTCCACCACGAGGTCAGGATGAAACCCCCAGCCGGCAGACAGCGGGTTTTCAGATTCAATCCTCCGGTCCGGAGCAGCATGTCGGTACAACAACCAGCGACAGGGTTTGTTTTCTTCGTGTTTTGGTAGAGGTTTGTGACAAACCCTGGAGTTCACGCTCATGTATGCCTTCAGCTGGAGCGCTGACCCCCCCCCCACACACACACACACACACATTGCACATCTTCTGATGTTTTGTCAAAATTGTCTCATCCCATGTCTTCAACACCTACTCCTCAGAGCAAGAGTTCCCAGCAGACACCTGCTGGAGCCGAGAACCTGCCGACGAGGGCCCCGAGCGCCCGGAGCTGATCCACATCTCCACATCCAGGGAAAAAGGGACAAAGAAGAGAGCGGGAGAGCCAGGGCGGGGGGGAGGAAGCAGAGGCTCGGCAAAGTCCAACATTTGAAATGGGTTCTGCGGATCCACAATGTGGAGTTCTCCGTACAGCCGGACGCCATTGCCTGGCAACAAGCCCCGGCGAGCAGGTGGAGACCGACAGCGCCCCAAAAACGCTGCTTTGATAAAAGCAATAAGGAAAAGGGGGCCGAGGAGGCGGAGAAGATCATCCGCTGCATTCAAACCAAGAGGCGGTGATGAAAACACCTATTAAAGCAGGCTCTGCTGAGGACCTGGCCGGACTCGCGGTGTCTCCACAGATACTGGCTCACAGACACGGAGAAGACTCTTCCTTCCGGTTTTCACAGCCTCTCATGAAGGTGGCTGGGGTGTGAACATCTGCCTCTGCCTCAGACAGTTTGATCAACAACTCCCGCCGCTGCTCGACCCGACCGACATTAAACACAGTACGCTGGACCTCCACACGCCTTAGAAAACTTCATTTGGACACAAGCTCCCCCCTTTCATGACTTATAGATGAGGCTGTCTGTGAAATAGGACACGGCCCTACATCACTTTAAGAAATGTTTGCCACAGAAGAAGGGGTTCTCCAAAAAGACAAAAACAAATCCCAGACGTTTAAATCTCAAGTCAGTCCTGAAGAGAGTCAAACCAACCATGTAGGCTGACAGAAAACTGCCCTCAAATGAATTAGAATATGAAGCCAGTTCCAAAGTTGGAATTTATTTTCTACATTTTTACATATTAACATAGCCAAACTGACCAAAATGAAATGACTAAACACCTCTTTTGGTCCTTCCATGCGGATGCTTTCAGTGAACCAGCTTTTATTGACCTGCATTGCAACGACTCGGTGGACAGTCATATTCATTGAGGAGGACCACGCTGACATTTTTATTCAAATATGTGTTCGTATTGATTTCAGTTCTTGGAGGTTTTCTGTGACGTTGATGGATGTGTTTGCTGAGAGCAGGCTCCCCGGCACCGATGGACTTCTACCCACTGAGGTGAATGTCTGGGGTCCCATCAATGCTCGAATGAAGGCCGCGGCCAAGTCTTATCGCGGGCGGTCTCGTGTGAGGCTGCAGAGGCGGCGGATGTCGGGCGCAAGGGGCCGTCAGTCCCCGTCAATACCAGCACCGTTGATAAATGGCGTGGTATCTGTGTGCAGCGCACGGGCCCGTTTGTCCGGCGGGGATTCGTGTGATCGTGATAAAGGCTAATGCCACAGGTAGCTAGTAAACGGGGGTTTAGGGGCCGAAGAGGAGCCTTCCACTCGGCCGTCACACTCCCTGGAAGCTATTATCTGCTCATAATAGAAGGGAGTAATCCAGCTTCTACCGACAACAGGGTCACAGCCATGACCGATGCCGGCTCCCGCCGTACGAAGGAGTCCCCCCGCAGCGAACCGCAGCCCGACCTGCACCAGGCCACCTCTTCTCTCTGAGCTTGACTGCACAACCCTCTAAGGCTTTGCATAAACTTCTTGGTGAGATGTAAAACAACAAGAAGAAGACTAGAAAGTGCAGTGTGTTACAAAATGAAAATAGCACATTGCTCCAGAGGCCATGCAAACAGCAGTGCGTCGCAGTGCACGCATGAAGCCACACAGCTGCCGCTACCCATGCAGCACGTCCGAGGCCGCATCGAACGCCTCCTCTGCCCGGTGACGGCATCGCTCCGTGCCTACGTTACTTTCTCTCCATCAACTCCCATAAAGCCTGATGTGCTCCTGAGTGCTCCTCAGCAAAACTGTGCGGCAGGAATCCAAGAGCGGTTTCCCATCGGAAATTAAATATGCGCTGAAGGTTTCCAGGCTTGAAAGACGTGGTACTATAGAAAAAAGACGACGGGTCGCCGCGCTCCTTTTCCCCAGAAAACACGGGTTCGGGTGAAGCGGCCGTGAGGAACAGCTTGCTGACGATAACGAGCAATTCCATCGCCCCGGCACACCGACTCGGCTCCGAGGAAGATTTCGCCGTCACACCGGCGGCCAGGCATCTTTAACACGACTAATGGTCAAGAGGAATTACCATCAAATCACCAGAAAATGGGGGGAAAATACACGTTGTAGCTTCCAATTGGTGAAGTCAAAGGGTTAAGAATTGGATGAGAGCCGCTGGAAGTGAGAGGTTTCTCTCTGCCTGCCGGAGTGATTTTGGCCCGAGCGTTGAGTCAAAGTGAGATGAAGATCCTCATTATGCCGGGGACACACGACCAACACCGCCGGTGCTGCCGGGCTAAATATAGCTGGTGCTTCTCCTTTCAAAGGCAACATTAGGGTTTGCGTCATGCAGGATCAGAGGATAAAATGGATGCTCCAGTTAACGTGACCTGCTGTCTGCCTCCCATCTGGACGAGGGGTTCAAATATGTCCACGTCAGCCCTTTGGACAGACGTCCCGGTGCAACTTTCCAGCGCAGAGCAGATGATAAGCTGGAGAGTCTCCTGTCTTTGACTCACGGCTCCGATTGAATAACTAGCAGGGCTTTGCTGTCAAAATCCCAACGGATTATTATTTCAAATAACGTCCACGGTCCGACATCACGCCCCAGGTTGACTGGGTTAGGGTTGGGGGGGACCTCCCGCCCCCCCGCCCCTGACAGGAGAGGCGGAACCCACCGCAAATGAAGGCTTTCTTCTTTATTGCCCCGTGTCTCAATGGTTTGATGGAAGGCACTTTAAACACATAAGTGTTCGTCGTAGAATTATTGTAATTATCATCAGAGATTACATTTATATCTCTGAGCAGTCAAATATTACACGGCAACCTCATTTCCCTTTGAACCTGCGCAGGCCATCTCTCTCTCATCAAACGCAACACGACGCTGCTCCGAGGGGGGGTGGAGATGCCTTTTCTCCTTTTTGAATATCCAGCATCCTCAGAGACAACTATTCAATTACACATCGCAGGCCTTCAAAACGCACCTGTGCAGATGAAGCGGCTGGGCCTCGGCAGGACAACCAAACCTGAGCGTGCTATCAGGAGAACACTTCTTGTACAGCGCTGACCTTGGTTGAAATAGAGGGCAGCCTCTGACAAAGTGCAGTGTGACTTTCATGGACGGGTTTCGGTGTCTCCGCCTGACGCCTCCTTCTCATCCAGAGCGGCATTTTGAATTGGCTTGATGGAAACTCCTACGTGTGCGGGGCCGTCTTCAGCCACCGCCGTCTTCTTCTCATCCACGTCTATGTCCTCGCTGGCGGGGGTTTCCTTCGGCAGACCCTCCCGCCCCCTCGTCTGACACCTCACACCTTTGCCGGAGTTACAACTTATGGCTGATTCGGACTCTGGGTCGAGGGGTCGGTCGACGACGCTCGGCGTTTCAAAGGTGCGCTCGGAATCGTGTTGTGCCCCAAACGCAGCACAACACGATTTAAAATGTCTACTCCATTAATCCCTGGTGGGGAAATCGGTTCAGTGCGTTGAAGCCATGGTGGATGAACATGAGCAGTCGGCTGCGGCCCGGCGGCCGGCGCCAGGGGAGCGGTCACTGGTTCGGTGTCTTGCTCAACAACACTTGGACACACCAGGAGGAGCCGGGAATCCGACCGGAAATGTTCGGCCGGAGGACGGCCGCTCTGCCTCCTCACCCTGCCTTTCCCGAAGTAACTGTGCCCGCTGTTACGCAGACGTCGTCGGGAGCAACATCTGGCCGGCCGGGGCAGATTACGGCCCGCTGACACTGAAACCGGATTTCGGCCGCATCCGGGCGACCGCCACGCTCCGAGCGCACGAGCGGTCGAGCCATGATGTAAAACCTCGCTGAAAAGAAGTGAAATTTAAAGGGTGGGCATTTCATGAAACGTACACTGGGAGTAAGTTATATAAAGACGTGATTCACACAGCGAGGGCGACGGATGCGCCGCGATTCAGTGTTTACTTGCAGCAGCGGGCTGAGCTACATCATGAGCAGCCATTTATAGCAGGGAAGCACCGCTCATGTCGGTATGAAGGACGCAGGTCAATGAGCTCAGCGCCGTTGTGGAATTACACTGTGCCGTCAGAACAACAGGATTAGAGCTCGACATCCCTCTTAAAACCAAACACTCTCCCTGCGAACAAAGGAAGGTAAATGGACACAAACAAAAAGACACGGGAGCCCGGGGGGGGACACACCTGGAGAATCGGCCGGGGACGAGGGGGAAACGCAGCCGGGGAGAAACACAAATAGCACATCTGCCAACATGTAAATGCCGAGCTGCCCCACATTGAGGCAGGGGGATGAGGGGGCTGCAGTTGATGAGGCTGAGGGTGGGTTTGAACGTATGCGTGAGAGATGGGGGAAGGGGTTCTAGACAGCAGTCGCTGGGCACACAGCCAGGAATGCCATCGCTGTAAGCCAAACAAGAGCACGGCCCGCCGCTGGGAGAACGCTCGCTAGCAGCCGCGCTCGCCGTGCACAATCGCACAGGAGCCGAGACTCGTCCGGAAAGGCGGCCGCCGCCGCTTCTCGTATGCGGCGTCGCCGACGGACGGGGGGACGAGAAACGCGCACCAAAAGGCAAGCCCTCGCCACGGCATTTCCATCTGCGTCCAAACCTGCTGGGTAAGCAGTGCCTGTGCTTTGCAAAGAGGATTGCACTCTAAAGTACTTGAAGCTATTCTCAGTGTGGTCATGTTAATGCTTTCTGACCTGGGGCTAAACAGAAACTTATGTTGCACTCCTGGCACTCTCAACAGGCCCTAAAATAACTTGCATGGACACACTCCAAAAGCACTGCCTCCGGCCACAGTCAGCTGTCTGCTCCCAGAGTGACGAGAACGCGGCCCATAATGGACAATTTGTCGGTGCAACACAAAGAAAATCCCAGATTAATATCTCCATGGACTTCAAGTGCACAACTCCGGGACTCTTTTCTTCACATGTGAAAGCGGGTCATAGCGTGGAGCCCCCGGAGAGCTCGGACCACTGATCCGGCCGGTGGCTAAATGCACGGGTCCGATCCACGTACGACCCAAAACCCGACACGCCGCTGAAAAGAATCCGCCTGACCATGGAAATGGCGAACAACAGCCATAAAGTTCTACCCTGGAGAAACATCTGGCAAGTGACGGCCGGTCGTCAGTAAAACACAGCGTTTCCTCTCCGCCGAGGTAACTCGGTCTGCTCAACCTGCCCGAGCGAAGCAGATGCTCCTCGGCCCCTCGCACTGGGCTCTGAGTGCGGAGCCATGACATGACCCGGCGGTATAGTCGTCGAGGTAGTTAGTGGCCTGGTTTTGTTATCCGGCCCCCTTTGGCGCCCCTCAGCCAATACACACTGGCCCCCTGAGAGGCCCGGGCCCCTGACCCTGCAGGGCCCCTGTCCCTGCAGAGCCCCTGACCCTGCGGGGACAGACCCCCACCCTCTGCAGCGGCCGGGAGCCCCGACCCCGGAGCCCGGCCGGGCTGACGTCAGGGCGTCCTCGACATGGAGCAGGGTGCAGGCATTTCCAGGCGCTGCGTGTGTGTGTGTGTGTGTGTGTGTGTGTGTGTGTTTGCGTGTGTGCGTGCGTGTGCGTGCAAGACGTCAGGCTGCAGCAGGAGCGGGTCATGTTTGTCACGCGTGGGGAGGGATGGTCTGCGAACCGAGCCGCGGTTCGCCCGCCTCCGGAGCCCGTCGAGGGACGCGGATTCGGGATGGACTTCTGTGGGGGGGGGGACGGTCCGGGCGGAGCGGCTCCATGGAGCACCGGGTCCGTCCGCCGCTCCCTCCGGAGCGGCTGCGAACCCAAGCCCCGCGCCGCTGACACCGCTCCGGTCCGGCCCGGTCCGGTCGGGTCCGGTGGCGCCAGCCGCAGCCGCCGCGCCGAGCCCGGTCCGGTCGGGTATCCCGGCTAGCAGAAGGCTAGCAGCCCGAGGAGGAGCGCTCGAATCGACGCGAAAGTGGGCTCGCCCGGGAGCTCGGCGCCCCCCGGCCCGGCCGGTGAGCGGAGCCCCGACCCCTCCGTCCGTTCGCGGCGCGGATCCCGGTCCTACCGTGAGGCGTTCAGGGTTCAGGCGGCTGTCGTCGTCGGCGAAGCCTCTGCAGCCATTTTGTAGTGAGTGACCGGAGGAGCTCGAGCCTGGAATCGGTGGGTAACGGCGGGGAGGGGGCGGGGCTTGGCGGCGCACGTGACCTTCAATAACAAAACAAAGTGGCTCCGCTTGCCGACGCCCCGCCCCCCGCGTTCCCATGACAACCGGACCCTCCATTATTCCCCCGCTGCGCCTCCCGGACCGACCCTCCGCCTCCGCCTCCGCCTCCGCCTCCGCCTCCGCCTCCGCCGGGTGGAGGACCGTTAGCTTAGCATGGCTAACCGCGGACGGGGAGCGCGGACGGCGGCTGCGCTCCGCCGCCGCCTCCACGCAGACGTGCAGTTCGCGTTTACGCCGACAGAGGGCGCGCTTTCCCCCATGCACTCCGTGCAGTGTGTTTTGGAAGAGAAGCACTGACAGACAGGACGCAGTACTTCATATGCGCTGTACGCGCCGCAGTACTTCCCTTTACTCCTCGACAACAATTCAGGCGCATGTACTTTTTTGTGTCTTTAACGTAATTTATCATTCCATTCCTAAACACAGTATTCCGTTTCCCCGTCAAGCAGCCGGTGGTCCAATGAATTGTGTAACACAAATAGCCTCATTTAACATTTCAATGCACATTCAGCATTGACTTGTATATGATAACAAACTTCACATGACAGTTATCCTCGACGAGCCAATCGTCTGCAATTCTATGGCAATCGCAGTTGAGAATGTCAAAATAAACAATAACAATAGAAACGATAAGAAGAGGTTATAATGTCAAATGAGCTTTGAAAACCTCAGCTAGTTAGGAGTTAAAACCACTCAGTATCTGACACAATGATCTAGAAATAGAGCGGGGCCTACTGGAAAGAGTCCTGACCCTGGCTGGAAACCACCAGACTTCACAAGCTCTCTGTGAATCAATTACACAACAACTATCGACGTCAGCAAAATACTACTTAAACATTTACACAATATTTCCTGCAGCACCTCTGTCTCACACAAGACTGAACTTTAATTTTCAAATATACCGGTGACCATACAAGGCATGTGGGTGTTTTCATTGGATAGGATTGATAGTAGTTGGTGTGGCTGAGTTGGAATGGTCGGCGAAGACCTGGAACACCCCTTGGCTTCCTGTTTGGTTCACTTGCCGAGGACGTTTCCATGTTGATGCAAATTGTTTGCACAGTTTCACAGTGCGGGCGAGAAAGCTATTTTTGTTGACCCTCCATGATAGTGTTTATAGAAATCGGGGACTTCCTAGAGGAACTTGATTTCATTTCCACTACTTTTTGGGCGCTTGCGATGACATGCGTGTCACACTTCCGGCAGTCCTTTACAGGCTTCATAAGATTCAAATATTATCAAATGATACAGTGACACTAAGTGTTAAACATGATGAAGTCAGGTCCTAAATGTCGATATACACTGATAACGATTGTTGCAAACTGGTTGATCAGCTAATAATAATAATAATAATAATAATAATGATAATCTTGTAATAGACAACTTGTTGTCATTTGTCTCCTATAAGGTCTTGTTATTGCCCTATAGAAACTGGAGCCATGATCATAGCATTCGAGCACACGTCAATGTCGAATGTAATTCCCTTCAGTGATTTTAAGAGGCTTGTGTTCTCTGTATTCTCTGATTCCTGTAACTGCCACAACTAGCTTGAATCACATGTCTGGACTTTTAATTTACGTTGAAGGTTTTTAACACTGTTCTGTGGGGTTTTATTGTTGACTTTATTTGTTTTATCTGTTTTATCTGTCCAGTTCTGTACTCAGGGCTTCCTTGAAATTGAGACTTCGCTCTCAATGGGACTCCCTGATGAAATAAAATAAAATAAAATGAAATAAAATGGGCCAAAGTTAAAACCTGCAGTATTTGCTGGCGCTAACCAGCGGCACACATCGCAGACCCATGTCTGCATTCAGACATGCTGCAGGGGTTGGCTACCAAGAACTCTCCACCATGTCTGGAAAAGTCATATTACGTTGTCCAGAAACAAGGAACCAAAGTGAGGGGCGGAGGCAATCACCTGACGGGTCCCAGCGTCGCTGATATTCGGACTGTCAGGGTTTGTCGCGTTCCTGCCAGCGCCGGTGTTAAACACGGACTCATGTTTGATTGAACTTTTTTCTCGCCGGTAGTGATGGAACCATCGGCCTTCAGGTCCCGTCGTGATCCCGAATTGTCCCCGTGGTTCTGGAACATCTGTCCCCACCACTGTCACCCCCAGAAGCAAATGGCCCCGGAGTCCACAGCAGGCCAGAGCACCGCCAGATCCGGGGCTATTAAATACCCTCGGCCGCATGTCGTTAGCTGACAATGGATCCTCATCTAAATAAGACTCCGGTGGCCTCTGATAATGAATCTGGATGATGGCGTGCCGAGCGGCTACGAGAAGGACGTATGAATATGATTACGATGCGGGCCGATGCGCAGCGTGTGCTCGCAATTATTCAACAATCTGTACGGCGTGTCAAACACATGTGGATTACAGTGTCGACAACATCTGGATAATCACAGAGATATGCATCATATGGACGGAGAAGAAGTATAATTATTCCCCTCCACAAGATGATGGAGCGCAAGGAGGGACGTGTGGAGAGGCGAGAGGAGGGAGGGACGCTAACTGTGCACGAGGACCATCTTGTGCCTGTCAGACTGCAGTAATTCTCCGGCTGAAACCTCCTGACTCGGGCAAACGCAGAGTTGTAACGGCAGCACAATGACAGAGCAATGAAAAGAATAGAAAGGACATTGCAAGAACCAACACGGAATTTCCAGATACGAGTTGCGATGAAACATTTGATATCATGAGGACGGATTGTAAATAATGCACAAATGGCAGGAGGGAAGTCGACACTTGAGGAGACTATCGTCACAAATTAGGAATAGATCCTTTCAGACGGCAGCCTCCCGTTCACTGTCAACAAGAACGTGGACTTTGTCCACGCTCCACTTCCACGTCGTTTCCATTCAGCAAACACTCAGTGGGACATGCACACCTTCTGGAGATCTGCTGAATGCTCCTCCTTGTTGGGCTTTAGGAAGTGATCCTGGATTTCCTGTGATACCTGAAGATGCCGCCAGAGTGGACTCAGCTCCCGCAGGAGGGGCTCCGGGGGAGGCAGGCCGGGACCGACGGTGTGCGAAGGTGAAGGGCGGGGCTGCAGGAATCCCCTCTTCCCTGCTGGGTTTTCCTGAGCAGCGAAATGTGGGACATTTTATCCCAGCGAGAGCAAAGCGATGCGGAGCTGGTATGAAATCACATTCTACATGCAAACGCAATCAGGACCCGGAGGAAGGACCCGTCTGTGCTCGTTTCAACTGCCCACCTGCATTGAAGCCATCATGGACGAACACGAGCAGGTGGCTGCCGTCTGGCGGCGCCAGGGGAGCAGCGAGGGCTTCAGCGTCTTGCTCAACAACACTTGGACGCACTGGGAGGAGCCGGGAATCCAACCGGGGATGTTTGGCTCCGAGGACGCCGGCTCCCCCTCGTGCGCCGCTCCTGTTCCAGATGAACGGTGTCATCGGCCCGCGTTTGATACTCAGAGACGTGTCGCTGTCCCCGGGGGCCGGCGAGGAACGACGATCAATATGGCGCCCGTGACTCGGAGGCTGGCGCAGTAAATTGCCGGGATCAGACAGGAAATGGGACCTGGCGTGCACCGTGGGTCGGCGTGCACGGTCGATGTGCGTCCCAGAAATTCAATTACGGGCTTGGCCTGCCGACCCCGCCGGGGGGGGTCAGAGGTGGAGGGTCACGCCGCTGAAATGTCACCCCTGTGGGGTCAATCAAAACATCATCTCACTCCGAGGAGGGGCAACGTACGTGCAGCGGACAGCACTGTGTGTGTGTGTGTGTGTGTGTGTGTGTTTATGGGGCACATGAATATGCTGGCGCAGCAACAACATGAAATATATTTACTGGTGAAATATTTGTCAACCTAAAACTCCCACGGTTCCTCCTCGACTCCAGATAGAAGCAGCTCTGTGAGAAGCGGGAAGCAGGAGCTCAGACGTAGATCGTGGTTTGCAAAGAAGGAAGCTAAACCATTCAATTCAAGGGTCACACACAACCCCGACACTCTGTCTGACAAGAGGAGGGTTGACCGAGGAGCAGTGTGTGTGTGTGTGTGTGTGTGTGTGTGTGTGTGTGTGTGTGTGGAGCATCACTCAGCACACAGACAAACACAACTGTACTCTTTCATGGATTAGAAAGAATCAGCAAACAATAACTCTGATAAACGCTCATTTACTCAGTCTCACCGGCTGTCCCCACCATCCCCTGTATTTGTGTGTGTGTGTGTGTGTGTGTGTGTGTGTGTGTGTGTGTGTGTGTCATGCTGCTTCTGCTCCTACAGCCTCTATCTGTCATCTCCATCCTGAAGAGTGTGTCGTCCACCGCTGGTGGCCCATAAAGCAGCCCTTCAGGGGACAGACCCCCCCCCTCACACACACACACACACACACACACACACACACACCTGCCAAGGTCACTTTGCAGTTTGGGGGTGTGTGTGTGGGGGAGGGGCGGTGGGGTGGGGGTGCTCCGCTCAGACCAGCCGCCCCTCCGGCAGCTTGATTGTCTCTATTTTCATTTGTGATGAAAGTCCTCGGGGCCCAGATATCAATCTGCAACATAATGAGTGTTTTCTCCTGAGCGAGGACACAGTTGGGCCGCGGCGGCGCCGGCCGTCACTCACCATTACACCGCAAACACACGGCGGCGGGGAGGACGCGCGCACGGGACGCCATCTGCTGAATTCCACCCGAGTTCAGCTGAATTTCCAAGAACCTGAAATCGGTCCAGCGGCAGGTTCACGCCGGAGCGGAGGCACCGTCCTCAAGGCGGGCGGCGTCTCGGTCCGACAAACGATTGACACCCCGGCGGGTCATGTGACCGACGTCGGGTCGTCCGCCGTGCGGACGAGACGAACATCCGCGTCGTCCCGGCAGATGTCGGTCTGAGTCCGAAGCCTTCCGGCGGTCTGGGTTTCATCGGCACGGCTTCCTCCGCCCCCTCCCCGGGCAGAGCCCCGAGGCAGGAAGGGGGCGGGGCTCTTCACGTCCAGGCGGCCAATCGGACAGCCTGAGCCGGAGAGGCCGCACAACTTGGCAGGAAGAAGACTTTAAACGCCTCGTTCAACAGTTCACTGCAGGTCCTCTGCTCCGGCAGGAGGGTTCATCCCATCAGCTGCACACACACACACATGTTCAGTGCTTTAATGCTTTAATACTGGAATAACAAGGTCTGACACACACACACACACACACACATGCACACACACACACATGTTCAGTGCTTTAATACTGGAATAACAAGGTCTGACACACACACACACACACACACATGCACACACACAGACAAGTACACACAGTTGTACACAGACACACATACACACACACATACACACACACATGCACACACACAGACAAGTACACACAGTTGTACACACACACGCACACACACGCACACACACACCACCTCCTCTTCCCACAGTATCCCTGTGTCACAGTGATGAATGCCTCCATCCGGTCGGTGACCTCCAAGGTCAGCAGTAGTTGTGCAAAATGCAGCCTTGCCGCCTCATTTCCCCGGCAGCCACAGCGAGGAAGCGTCTCCGGCATCATTCAGCGCCGCTCTAATCACACACACGTGATGAAGGCGGTCGGCCGCTCCGGCTGATTCTCGGCATCAAATCTGAAGTGTGCGCCCGCAGGACTGTAATACTATCATACTCACAGCATCTACGACCGGCAGCATTCAATGACCATTATTATTACCTTGATATCTCCACGAGGTTCCTCACCCAGCTCTCCACCGTCCTGCTGCGTCAGTGAGAGGAGGTGACAGAGTGAATCCTCCCTGTAAGTCGGCGGGGTTCGACTCGATGGTCGTTCCCGGGGTTTTCTTCTGGTTGAAGGCCTGGCGGTCCGTGCAGGGAGAGCCCATCGGCGGGACCTGAGATGGAAAGTGTGCGTGAAATCTGACGCGGTCGGCAGAAGAATCTGTCACCCGTGTTTCCCTGCCGTCCTCATGAATTGTGCCGCCCATAAAGCAACACACCAGTGATCATTTCTGCAAAGCAAGAAGGTGTGAGGCCACGGGAGGAGTGAACATCAGTCCTTGTCCTGGTGTTTACAGGAGCACACGGGTTCTGAAATGTGGCGACCTGATTCCCGGGTCCATCTGACCAGAAGAACCTGGTCCGTGACCCACGGACCTGCGCTCACGCAGGGACGGAGCTCTTTTCCTTCTTCCGCCCGTCCGCTCGTACCGTGCAGCCGTTCGCCCTGACGCCGAGGATGTTTGCACTGCGGGAGGAACCCGGAGAACCCTGAGGAACCCCGCGCAGACACGGGGAGAACGCGGAGACCAGGAGTGTGCGTGGACACGCCGGCACGTGATGGACGGGTCGATGGACGGAGGACATTAGAAGCCACTTAAACCAAACCCGGACGGTTCGTTCAGTGTGAAGTGGCCCGTCTGTCCCCGCTCGAAGTCCGTTCTCCACACGCACGCGGTGATGGTGGTGACGGGCCTAATGAATACGTCTCCTCACCGGAGATCCTATCTGGGCCGCGGCATCAATCTTCCTGTCAGCACCTCGGCAGCTTCTCCCCCTCAGAAACACATATATTATTCATGAATTATCATTATTGTCCACTTCATTATTCAGCAGCTCTTAATTACCAGGCGATAATCTATTCCAGGTCCTGGGAAATTACATGAGGAAGGATAACCTGGTTTGAAGGGTCTTGGAGGTGTGTGTGTGTGTGAGTGTGTGTGAGTGTGTGAGTGTGTGTGTGTGTGTGAGTGGGTGAGTGTGTGTGTGTGTGTGTGTGTGTGTGTGTGTGTGTGTGTGTGTGTGTGTGTGTGTGTGTGTGTGTGTGTGTGTGTGTGTGTGTGTGTGTGTGTGTGTGTGTGTGTGTGTGTGTGTGTGTGTGTGTGTGTGTGTGTGTGTGTGTGTGTGTGTGTGTGTGTGTGTGTGTGAGTGTGTGTGTGTGTGTGTGTGTGTGTGTGTGTGTGTGTGTGTGTGTGTGTGTGTGTGTGTGTGTGTGTGTGTGTGTGTGAGTG